>JZKD02S0494065.1:993382-1012042 GCA_000966675.3 Picea glauca
TGAAACAAGACAGGAGACTAAGATAGGCATGGGAAGAGCTATTTGAGGTTTGGGTACATATAATGTATTGTACCATTAATAAAAAGAAACATACCTATCCTTTTTGTCCATGAATAATTTCCATTTTTCTGCGAGGTTGATATTTTCTGAATTTGAAGTCCTTTTGGCAAATTCTTTTGTAGAGGGATGGGTATAGAGATCCCAATTTAGCATATCTTTCATCCATTTCTCATTTATGTCATGTTTTTGGCATCCCTTTGATAATTTCAAGAACTTTCTAATTTATGGATAAGAAGGTTTCCTTATTCCTTGAGGAAGATGAGCTCACTGTCTTTCTTCTATTAGAATGCAGAGTTTATCAACTATTACTAGCACATGGGAATCATGGGGAAAGGGAATATCAGAATAATGAGGATGAGGACAATGTTCTTTAGTTGTTGATACAGGTGTGAGTATATTAGTTCTAGGATTATGGTTTTCATGTTTGAAAAGGGAATCTCTATTATTTACAGAGACTGATAGAGAAGATAAGCTAACTAGTTCATCACAGTCTGGACACTTTACAGAAAAGGGTACATCACCAAGTTGTTCGACCAGAGATTGTAGAGAAGTATGTACACAGAATTTAGGAATAGGAGGAGGAGATCTTGAGGGTTTTGGCCAAGAGTGATTTTGGGTGAGTTGTCTTTGGGGGAAAGAGATAACAATAGATTCACCAGTTTCTCTTATTTGGGCTGATGTGATAGCTCTAGGAATAGGTGCTTTAGGAGTGTCAATCACCCAGTTTGCAGGAAAGGATAGATCCTCCCATTTGATGACACTATGTTCCACATTTTGGTTTAAAGCATCAGTGATGACTAGAGTACTAGACATAGAATCTTTGCTAGGTGAATGGAGTACAACAGGGAACATAGTGTTGGTGTGGCGAAAACATCCTCTGGCTTGAATGGCTATATTGGTTCGTTTAGCCTTCATATTAAACCCTGTGGTTCTGATTTGTAACATGAGAATTTCACTCAAGGTTTCATCAAAAGCAGAGAGAGAAAAATTTGGATAACAGTCGAAGTAGATAGGACCATTGGATAAAGGGGAAACTATACCTCCAATAATAGAATCAGTGAACTTGTCATGTGTAATATCTCTGATAGTGCATAGGACATAGGCATTGATTCTTTTGTGGACTAGAGCATTTATGCCAATCCTAATACAACCGAAATGTACAAACTTAGTCCCATGTCTTTTTGCTTCTTGTTGTATTTCTTTAGGATTCAATAAAGAAATGGTCTGTGTTTCATTGTTGTTTTGTTGTATAGTGCTGATAGATTCTTTAACGAATACTCTGGTGACTGATTTTAGATGAAACATAGTCAAGTCCTGGTAGACTTTGCTAGGGCTTATTGACGGGAGCTTCCATGCGGCTTAGGGATTTTCCTCTACAACTTCTATGTTAGCCTGGTTTATAGTTTGGGATCGGCTAGGAGAAAACATAGATTCTAGACTGGTTTGACCAGAGGTACTAGCTTTTGTATCTTCATGATTTTTAATGTCTCTAAATGAAATTGATCTAGAATCCATACTTAGTAATTCTATCTTTACACCGAAAGGGAGGGATTTGAGGTTTACTTTACTTTCCTGAGCAAGATTTCAACCAGGCTGCTGGCCTTTTCCCCAGGTAAAGACTAGAAAATTGTTCAACGAGTCGCAGTAGTGGAACTATGCCTTTAAACAGCCTGAGACTACTGATACGGCTCTGGATTCACACGGGGACTCAAAGAGAATTTTGTAAGGAATAGAATAAAAAAAAATGCGAATAGCTATAACAGATCGATAGAGGCTCTTATCATACCCGGGGCGAAATGAAGAGATGGATTTGATACCATTTGTAAGCAGGGGCTCCTCTGGAAGAGAATAAGCTTGCTCTTTGCTTTCTGTCTTCTGCGCGTGTTGACATTCAATTACCAATCATGAAAACTCCCACTCGAAGTCCATCGAGCGTTTCCTTCACAAACCAATCCTATTTGAAGCTGATATCTAGATCTACAGACTCGCCTTTGCAACTACCACTGCCCTAGTGGCCTCCTGCCTTGCGGGACTTACTACCACCGTTCACTATGGTCGATGATCCACCATCTAGACAAAAGGGAAAAGGTTGTGAACCAACCAAGAAACAACCTCTCTTTCTAGATGCCTCTTTTGAAAAGAATACCAAGACCTATATTAAGTATAACAGAGAACCAAAGCTACATAATATCTCTGTTTCCGACCTAGCCAAAGATATCTCTACACTTAAATCAGAGATAGCAAGCATCAGAAGAGATTTGACCATTTTACAAGAAGAAGTTGAAACAGGATATCCAATAGACTCTTGGGCCCACCAAGAGATAAATCAAATCAAAGAACGACTAAACTCTGTGCCACCTTCACTAGAAGATGCTCCTTTTGAATTCCAGAGTCCTCAACACCCATCTACTTCTGAATTGGAAGGCATAAAGGGAATGCAGGTTCTACCTATTATGTACCAGAAATATTATATTCAGGTTCAGCTAGAAATCAATAATGAAATCTTTAGTCTAGTTGCACTTATAGATACAGGGTCAGATCTTAACATGTTACATAAATATCTAATTCCTGCCAAATATTGGGCACTGAGTTTTGGAACAGCTGCAGGATTAGGGAATAAAGATACTAGTTTCAAATATGAAGTTCCCCGAGCAAATATACTGATGCAAGGTTATAGTCTAGGGATGAGGTTTCATATATATGAACTCCCTATTGACTGTATTTTAGGGGCACCATTCTTGTCTGCGGTCTCTCCACATGGATCCTGTGATTTCCAGGGTAAGCCTGGATATTTCATCACCATGCCCAGACTCAAAGATATCTCTTCTAAACGTATTGAATTTCCATTTATCTCTGACAGGCATATGCAGATTTCTTATTATACTTGCATGGTGGTTGTTCAAATATTTGATACTGAAAGACAAAAGCCAGTCACTTCTTATTATGATGATAATACACCTTGGGATATCTTCAAAGCAAATTGGAAACCCACATGGCAATTACGGCATTCTGAAAAGATAGAACTGGGACTTCCAATATTCTCTTCTAATACCAGTCCAACAGCTCTTCCCCCACAACATGTTCTAGGGCAAATTCATCAGCCCATAACTATCACCTCTAGAGAAAAGCTAATTTCTTTTGGAGATTTAACCAGATTAAGAGCTCAAGATACTCAATGGTATGACCATCAAAGCAGAGGATGGTGTAGATCTCTAGTTTATCACTCTTTCCAAATAAATAGAATGCGTGCTTTAACAGATTGGACACAACAAGATACAACAGAAATTGTCCTTGGCTTAAACTACTATCAATATAAAGCAACATGGTTTAATGCTTTCCTCTGGACAAGCAGGTTTAATTTCTTTTATACACAAATCAAGTTTGCCCAAATGTTTCAAGAATGGGAAAATCCAGAATAGCTCCTAGATTGGTGGGAAATGTTCAGTTTAAATCCAGTAAGCATAAATCCTGAAGTTACAGAAACCAAAAGGATGTTCCTCCAACAACCTAGAAGACTTAATTTTCTGCATGATCTTTTTTCTGAAGAAGAATATGAAGAATATTTTGTGCATCAAAGACATCCTTGGGTTTTACGGACCAAGTTTATGTTGCAACACAGTGACCCAGAAAATGACAATCCTGAACTATTGCGACAAGTATACACTCAACATTGGGATCCATATCTGTTTAATCACTTTAAAGAGCATCCTTTTGATTAAAGTCTAGATGGCCGACAGTGGTGTCATTCATTTTCCGTGGGTTGTCGATATCAATTCCACTTTGTACATAGGACTTGCCAGTCATAATTTTAGTATAGTCTTGTCTATACGTAAGAATCTTGGAAACTCGGAGCACTTCTCCAACTTTTGGTGAGGTTTGACCCACATTTCCATGATATCTTACTGTTAAGCATATCATTGTCCTTAGATATGTCATATATTTGTACTACTGACTAGGGAATATTGCATGACTACCCCATCAGTCTATCTGTAATGTTTTACTTTCGGTGCGATTGAAATAAAGTTGTCCTTGATTCTTACGTGAATCCTAAAAGATAGATTTAATGGCCAACATATGGGGCCATGAGTCAAGTCTAGCATGATGCTTCATGATTACTCTTAGACTCCAAAAATCTTATATAAGGTGAATGAGTAATTCATTGAGGGTATTCGCAGTTGGTGTGTCTTGAGTCAGTCTATCTTCTAGCTTCCCTTCTGTCTGAAGCTCGAGTCTTTCTTTGTCTAAGTTTCTTTGATAAGCCTGCGTGATTTTGGCTCGGCCAGCACGAACCTAAAGTGGCAGAAGCATATAGTTGAGTCTGAGTGTCTGTTACCAGTGCCTCTGGAACATATCTGTAATACCCGTGAGCCTTTAGCTTTGAAATTAATATAAAGCTTCCGCATATTCTGAGTTTTGTCTATTTGTCTATGAATTCTATGCATTGATTCAAGTAGCTTCAATTTGATGTTTGGTTGTGCCCATAAGTTGTACTCCCCTGTCAATAAGGTTGTCTAGATGGTGGATCGTCGGCCGCAGTGAATAGTGGTAGTAAGTCCTGCAAGGCAGGAGGCCGCTAGGGTAGTGGTAGCCACAAAGGCGAGTCCGTAGATCCAAAGATCAACTTCAAATAGGACTAGTTTGTGAAGGAAACGCTCGATGGACTTCGAGTGGTAGTTTTTATGATGGGTAATTGAATGTCAAAACGCACAGAAGACAGAAAGAAAAGAGAAAGCTTATTCTCTTCCAGAGGAGCCCCTACTTACAAATGGTATCAGAGCCATCTCTTCATTTCTCCCCGGGTATGATAACAGCCTCTTTCGATCTGTTATAGCTATTCACTTTTATGTGTGATTCTATATAAGTCTCTCTGTGAATCTAGAGCCGTATCAGTAGTCCCGGGCTGTTTAAAGGCACAGTTCCACTACTGCGACTTGCTAAAAAGTATTCTAGTCTTTACCTGGGGAAAAGGCCAGCAGCCTGGTTGAAATCTTGCTCAAGCAAGTAAAGTAAACCTCAAAGCCCTCCCTTTCAACGTAAAGATAGAATTACCTAGTATGGATTCCAAAACCATAGTTATTAGATCTGTACAGAATACTGAAGAAATATCTTCATCTGAACCTACTGTCTGTGCTATGATCCATTATATGCCTTCTATTGAAAGCTTAGATCCCCGGCTAAAAAAAATCTACAGGGGTACTAGAACTCCAAATTCTCCCAAATATGGCTTAGGATATATTGAACAATGTGATGTAGCTATACCTGAATGTAGATTCAAAAATCCTTTGCCTAAAAACATACACAGACCTGCTGTAGAAGAAATATTAAAATACCTCACAGTCATTACTGGCTGTAAAAGGGGATCATTTCCAGAAGAATGGATCAAGAAAATGACAAACTGGGATTTGTTTACAAATCCAAAATCTCAGGATTTTGACAAATTTACTCTAGAATCATAAAAACAAAGGCTGTCAAGATTATGGAAACAGTACATGGCACAAGAATATTGTTGGATTTCCTTTTATGAATGGAAAAAATTACATATAAATCCCTTAGTCCAAGTCACAGGAGGAAGTTCTGCTGCTCATAAATGGAAAAGTCTTGATGGATCTATTATCGAATCCAAAACCACTTTTCCACCTTTCCAAAGTATTCTGCTGGAAAGTGACTCAAAACAAGCTAAAGTTGTCCCACTACTCACTGATGAAGCAAATCAATTATCTTGTATAGATAAAAGGGTCCATACTATTTCTAAAAAGTTAAATTGGACAAATACTACCTTACGAGGGATGGCCACCCAAGTCTACTCAGCCAAAGATAAGGAGACACAAGAACAGATCATGGATTTACAAGTTTCTACAAATACAGTTGTCCGATCTGTAAATCTAATCCATGACAAGATTATTGAGGTCAAATATAAGGTTGAAATAGCTTTTGAAACAAAGAACACCAAGAAAACCTGTTGGATGGACTAGGAACAGCTTTGACTCACATAGGAAAGTCATTAACTGAGATAAAAGGAAAACCAACAAAGAAGACAAGCCCATCCCATCTTCATTTCTTCTTCCAAGTTCCCATCTTTCTATCCTTTCACCTGTATATAATCCATCTGAAAAAGCCATCAAGAAAAAATTTCCTTTCTTTTTTCCCCTTGAAGAAAAACCTGAAAGTTCAAAGAAGACTGAGGAGGAAAATCTTTCTATGGTAACCATTAGAAAACCTGCCTATGAAGACATTCCTGCCCATGCAAATCGACCAGCTGCACCAGAACTTGTAGGAAAGGGAAAATTACCTGAATCCCAAACCTTTGCAGATGACTGGTATCAAGAGTGGAATATAGATAATATCTCAGTAACACAGATATGACAATTAATTGACCGTATGTTCGTATCATATAAAATAATGTGCATGAAAGGGAAAGGTGAAGTTGAAGCCTGCAAAACTATTATCCAATGCTTCACTGGAACTTTGAGCAAATGGTGGGAGGTAATTTCATCCCCACTAATGATTGCAAAAATGGAGTTAGAGACTCTGAAATATGAGTAGGGAGATATAGTCTACCACTCTGATGGAACTTCCATGAATAACATGATAGGAGCTTTAACCACACTAATTTTGGAACATTGGTGTGGCACTGAAGCAGAAATATCTGACAAGCATGAAATTGTTTTAATGAATATGAAATGCAGAAAAATGTCAGAATATGAACAGTTCCATAAAGAATGGACACAGAGAATTTTTGAGGTAAAAGACAGTAAAAACTTACTATGGAAACAAGTCTATATGGCAGCATTACCCAGTAAGTTTGTAGAATACCTCAAGATGGAAGAAACTTTTTCTCTCCCATACGAAACCTATACATGGGGAGAAATCTATTCAATCATCACCAGAGCATTGATAGTTTTATGTACCAGTATGAAAATACAAAAGTTTGTGTCAAAAGCCTCCTATTTACCTGACCAGAAATTTGTGTGTGAACAGTATGGACTCTATACTACAAATCCAGGATTATAGACCAGAAAAAGGAGAAAAGAGTACAAGAAAGACAGGAATAAAAGAGGAAAGTACAAATATGTTCCAAATACTCATTATTATCCACCTCATGATATCAAGCTAAAAACCCACAAGCATGAGCTCAAACAACAGATCAACTGTTGGATCTATGGACAGGATTTTCAGATGCTTGAAATGTTGCTCAACTGAAGAAGAAAATACTAAAATATCATCTATATATACAATCAACCAATCAAAATAGGGCTTTAGAGTCTCATCCATGACTCTTTGAAATTTGTAAGGTGCATGCTTTAGGCCAAAGGGCATGACGTTCCACTCATAGTGACCTGCTGGGACATTGAATGCAGTTTTGAACTTATCCTTCTCATTTATAGCTACTTGCCAAAAGCCTGATTTTAAATCAAACTTTGAGAAGGGAAGCTAGAAGATAGACTGACTCAATACACACCAACTACGAATAGCTATAACAGATCGAAAGAGGCTATTATCATACCCGAGGCGAAATGAAGAGATGGCTCTGATACCAGACAGTGAGCTCATCTTCCTCAAGGAATAAGGAAACCTTCTTATCCAGAAATTAGAAAGTTCTTGAAAATATCAAAGGGATGCCAAAAACATGATGTAAATGAGAAATGGATGAAAGATATGCTAAATTGGGATCTCTATACCCATCCCTCTACAAAAGAATTTTCCAAAAGGACTTCAAATTCAGAAAAGATCATCCTCGTAGAAAAATGGAAATTATTCATGGACAAAAAGGATAGGTATGTTTCTTTTCATGAATGATACAATACATTATATGTATCCAAACCTCAAATAGCTCTTCCCACACATATCTTAGTCTCCTGTCCTGTTTCAGCACTTTCTATTTCAGATCTGGGAAAAGAAATAAGGAATATTAAGAAGATACAATCAGAGGAAAAGCAAAGAAAAGATACATGCCAAGCTCAACATCAGAAGTATCATGTCCTATTAGAACTCATAATCCAAGATTTGAATTTCAGATTAAAAACTTTGATTGATACAGGTTCTGACCTAAATTTGTTGAACAAGCATGTTATCCCAGTCTCTTTATGGGAAAAAACAGATCTAACTGTTACAGGTCTTGGCAACATTCTTAATACCATTTATTTCTATATTCCTGAAGCCACATTATGTTTTCAAGATTTATGTCTAAAGATGAAATTCTTTTTAGCAGAAATTCCAATGACATGTGTCCTAGGCACTCCTTTTCTAGCATCAGTTACTCCACATGGATCTACAAAAATTTCTGAAGGACAAGAAGGGTATTTCATAACTCTTCCGGAAGGAAAAAAGAAAAAACTTCCCTTTGTTTCTACTACCAGAAATACAAACTCTGTTGAAGTCAATCTCTTACGATCTAGTAAGATCCAAGAATTAAAAGGGATGCAGACTTTACTCAGAACAAGGGATCAGTTACAAACCCCTGGATTAAAAGAGAAAATCCTATCCCTTAGAAAACTCTTCACTGAGACAGTCTGTTCTGAAAATCCCATAGCTTTCTGGCGACAAAAGAATCATGTAGTATACTTACCATACAGGGAAGACTATGCAGGGACACCATGCAAAAGTCGTGATATCCCTATGAATGCTGAAAATCAAAGGTTATGCACAGAAGAAATTGATGGGCTATTAAAAAGAGGTTTAATCAGAAAATCAACTAGTCCTTGGAATTGCTATGGGTTTTATGTTAATAAACATTCAGAACAAGTTAGAGGAATTCCAAGATTAGTTGTCAATTATAAACCTTTAAATAAGGTTTTAGCTGATGACACTTATCCTATACCAAATAAGAGCAATTTAGTCACCAGAATTGCTGGAGCAAAACTATTCTCAAAGTTTGATTTAAAATCAGGCTTTTGGCAAGTGGCTATAAATGAGAAGGATAAGTTCAAAACTGCATTCAATGTCCCAGTAGGTCACTATGAGTGGAACGTCATGCCCTTTGGCCTAAAGCATGCACCTTCCAAATTTCAAAGAGTCATGGATGAGACTCTAAAGCCCTATTTTGATTGGTTGATTGTATATATAGATGATATTTTAGTATTTTCTTCTTCAGTTGAGCAGCATTTCAAGCATCTGAAAATACTTTGGAAAGCCATTAAAGAAGTTGGTCTTGTGCTATCAAAGAAAAAAATGGAGCTTTTCCAAACTGAAATCAAATTCTTAGGTCATGTGATTATGAATGGTCAAATCACATTACAGAAATATGCCATAGAATTTGCAGACAAATTTCCTGACAAGATTCTCGACAAGACCCAGCTCCAAAGATTTTTAGGGAGTCTAAATTACATTAGCCATTTCTATAAAAATTGTGCTGAGGATCGTAGACTCCTAAACAAAATATTAAAAAAGGATCCATCACCCTGGACTGATGCTCACACCAAAGATGTTAAGAATATCAAGGCAAAAGTTAGACACCTACCCATTTTGCATATATCTGATGATACCCTGTTAAAAATTGTTGAGACAGATGCCAATAGCATAGGATGGGGAGCAGTTTTGAAACAGGTAAATAGTCAAAAGAAAGAAGAGGTTCTACAGTTTGCTTATGGCCTATGGCAATATGCTGAGAAAAATTATCCCATTCTCGAAAAAGAAATCAAGGCTGCCCTTAATGCTATCCAAAAATTTGAATTATATCTGATCTACAAGAAATTTATCTTGAGAACTGATGCTGCTGCAATGGATAAGGTTTTGAATAAAGATTTGAAAAATCCAGGAGACCACAAATTTGCAAGATGGCAAGCTTTGTCTAGTAATTTTGATTTTTCAATAGAAAATATCAAAGGAAGCGCAAAAACTCTGGCAGACTTTTTAAGAAGAGAGCATCTACATAAAAATTACCATAGCTTCATAATCTCTGTTCAATTAAGAGGGAACTCTGAACATATTGAAAATATTCCAGATATGATGCCTTGGGATCTTTATCAAAGACAATGGATTCCTAGATGGGGTTTGAGGAGTACTCATATTATAGCTCCAACGTCTCAAACTCCCTATTCTTTGTTAGTCCCTGAAGTAAGAAACAGAGGAAGTTCAAATCTACTTTCTCCTATTATTAATCAGGGGAACAGAAAAGCAGTTGAAGCACATCATGCTTTAACTGAATTATTCCATGACGTAGATCTTATCTGGCAGATTGAATCTGAAGAAGTACATCAGAAATATTTATGTATAAATCGACCAAGACTAATCTCTCAGTGGACAACAAGCAATGAAGCTGTGATTTTTCCAGAGACTTGCTACACATATGCTTCATATCAAAAATTATGGTGGAATTGTCTTTATCATGAAAATGTCTTCTTCTTACTTAAATTTGGATCCGTAAATTCATCTAGTAGAGGAAGACCCCCTTCCTGGCTGGAATCCTGGTGGATGGACTTTGGGGTAAACAAAGAAGAGGCAAATCCTAGCATCTTGTCATTATTCACTCCTTTACACCATGTTCGAGATTTAAATTTTCAAGGACCAAATCAGGGAGAAATATGTAGACTGTATTTGATGAACCATTTCCAGTCGGTTGTCAGAAGTAAAACTGTCCTACAACAAATAAATGGTACTTTGTATATCATCAGGAAGATCTATACTAAATCTTGGGATTCTTTACAATATCCTCAAAGATTTGCCACCTTCATTGAAAATGATTAAATTCAAGTCTAGATGGCCGACAGTGGCGTCATCCATTTTTCGTGGGTTGTCGATATCAATTCCACTTTGTACATAGGACTTGTCAGTCCTAATATTAGTATAGTCTTGTCTATATGTAAGAATCTTGGAAACTCGGAGCAGTTCTCCGACTTTTGGTGAGGTTTGACCCACATTTCCATGATATCTTACTGTTAGGCATATCATTGTCCTTAGATATGTCATATCTTTGTACTACTGACTAGGGAATCTTGCATGACTACCCCATCAGTCTATCTATAATGTTTTACTTTCGGTGCGATTGAAATAAAGTTGTCCTTGATTCCTATGTGTATCCTAAAAGATAGATTTAATGGCCAACATATGGGGTATTGAGTCAGTCTATCTTCTAGCTTCCCTTCTGTCTGAAGCTCGAGTCTTTCTTTGTCTAAGTTTCTTTGATAAGCCTACGTGATTCTGGCTCAGCCAACACCAACCTAAAGTGGAAGAAGCATATAGTTGAGTCTGAGTGTTTGTTATCAGTTCCTCTGGCACATATCTGTAATACCCATGAGCCTTTAGCTCTGAAATTAATATAAAGCTTCCACATATTCTGAGTTTTGTCTATTTGTCTATGAATTCTGCGCATTGATTCAAGTAGCTACAAGTTAATGTTTGGTTGTGCCCATAAGTTGCACTCCCCTATCAATAAGGTTGTCTAGATGGTGGATCGTTGGCCATAGTGAATGGTGGTAGTAAGTCCCGCAAGGCAGGAGGCCGCTAGGGCAGTGGTAGCCACAAAGGCGAGTCCGTAGATCCATAGATTAGCTTCAAATAGGACTGGTTTTTGAAGAAAACGCTCGATGGACTTCGAGTGGGAGTTTTCATGATGGGTAATTGAATGTCAACACGCGTAGAAGACAGAAAGCAAAGAGCAAGCTTATTCTCTTCCAGAGGAGCCCCTGCTTACAAATGTTCTGATACCATTTGTAAGCAGGGGCTCCTCTGGAAGAGAATAAGCTTGCTCTTTTCTTTCTATCTTCTACGCGTGTTGAGATTCAATTACCCATCACGAAAACTCCCACTCGAAGTCCATCGAGCGTTTCCTTCACAAACCAGTCCTATTTGAAGCTGATCTCTGGATCTACGGACTCGCCTTTGCGGCTACCACTTCCCTAGCGGCCTCCTGCCTTGCAGGACTTACTACCACCGTTCACTTCAGCCAACGATCCACCATCTAGACAACCTTACTGACAGGGCAGTGTAACTTATGGGCACAACCAAACATCAACTTGAAGCTACTTGAATCAATGCGCAGAATTCATAGACAAATAGACAAAACTCAGAATATGTGGAAGCTTTATATTAATCTCAGAGCTAAATGCTCACGGGTATTACAGATATGTGCCAGAGGCACTGATAATGGACACTCAGACTCAACTATATGCTTCTTCCACTTTAGGTTCATGCTGGCCGAGCCAGAATCACGCAGGCTTATCAAAGCACCTTAGACAAAGAAAGACTCGAGCTTCAGACAGAATGGAAGCTAGAAGATAGACTGACTCAAGACACACCAACTCTTCATTTCTCCCTGGGTATGATAACAGCCTCTATCGATCTATTATAGCTATTCGCATTTTTGTTTATTCTATTCCTTAAAAAATCCTCTTTGAGTCCCCGTGTGAATCCAGAGCCGTATCATTAGTCTTGGGCTGTTTAAAGGCACAGTTCCACTACTGCGACTCGCTGAACAGTTTTCTAGTCTTTACCTGGGGAAAAGGCCAGCAGCCTGGTTGATATCTTACTCAGGCAAGTAAAGTAAACCTCAAAGCCCTCCCTTTCGGTGTAAATATAGAATTACTAAGTATGGATTCTAGATTAATGTCATTTAGAGACATTAAAAATCATGAAGATACAGAAGCTAGTACCTCTGGTCAAGCCAGTCTAGAATCTATGTTTTCTCTTAGCCGATCCCAAACTATAAACCAGGATAACATAGAAGTTGTAGAGGAAAATCCCCAAGCCGCATGGAAGCTCCCGTCAATAATCCCTAGCAAAGTCTACCAGGACTTGACTATGTTTCATCTAAAAGTAGTCACCAGAGTATTCATTAAAGAATCTATCAGCACTATACAGCAAAACAACAGTGAAACACAGACCATTTCTTTATTGAATCCTAAAGAAATACAACAAGAAGCAAAAATACATGGGACTAAGTTTGTACATTTTGGTTGTATTAGGATTGGCATAAATTCTCTAGTCCACAAAGGAATCAATGCCTATGTACTATGCACTATCAGATATCTTACACATGACAAGTTCACTGATTCTATTATTGGAGGTATAGTTGCCCCTTTATACAATGGTCATGTCTACTTCGACTGTTATCCAAATTTTGTTGTCTCTGCTTTTGATGAAACCTTGAGTGAAATTCTCATGTTACAAATCAAAACCACGGGGTTTAATATGAAGGCTAAATGAACCAATATAGCCATTCAAGCCAGAGGATGTTTTCGCCACACCAACACTATGTTCCCTGCTGTACTCCATTCACCTAGCAAAGATTCTATGGCCAGTACTCTAGTCATCACTGATGCTTTAAACCAAAAGGTGGAACATAGTGTCATCAAATGGGAGGATCTATCCTTTCCTGCAAACTGGGTGATTGACACTCCTAAAGCACCTATTCCTAGAGCTATCATATCAGCCCAAATAAGAGAAACCGATGAATCTGTTGTTATCTCTTTCCCCCAAAGATAGCTCACCCAAAATTACTCTTGGCCAAAACCCTCAAGATCTCCTCCTCCTATTCCTAAATTATGTGTACATACTTCTCTACAATATCTGGCCGGACAACTTGGTGATGTACCCTTTTCTGTAAAGTGTCCAGACTATGATGAACTAGTTAGCTTATCTTCTCTATCAGTCTCTGTAAATAATAGAGATTTCCCTTTCAAACATGAAAACCATAATCCTAGAACTAATATACCCCCACCTATATCAACAACTAAATAACATTGTCCTCATCCTCAGTGTTATGATATTCCCTTTCCCCATGATTCCCATGTGCTAGTAATAGTTGATAAAATTTGCATTCTAATAGAAGAAAGACAGCGAGCTCATCTTCCTCAAGGAATAAGGAAACCTTCTTATCCAGAAATTAGAAAGTTCTTGAAATTATCAAAGGGATCCCAAAAACATGATGTAAATGAGAAATGGATGAAAGATATGCTAAATTGGGATCTCTATACCCATCCCTCTACAAAAGAATTTGCCAAAAAGACTTCAAATTCAGAAAAGATCAACCTCGCAGAAAAATGGAAATTATTCATGGAAAAAAATGATAGGTATGTTTCTTTTTATGAATGGTACAATACATTATATGTACCCAAACCTCAAATATCTCTTCCCACGCTTATCTTAGTCTCCTTTCCTGTTTCAGCACTTTCTATTTCAGATCTGGGAAAAGAAATMAGGAATATTAAGAAGATCCAATCAGAGATAAAGMAAAGAAAATATACATGCCAAGTTCAACATCAGCAGTATCATGTCCTATTAGAACTCAGAATCCARGATTTGAATTTCAGATTAAAAACTCTGATTGATATAGGTTCTGACCTAAATCTGTTGAACAAGCATGTTATCCCAGTCTCTTTATGGGAAAAAATAGATCTAAMTATTACAGGTCTTGGCAACATTCTTAATACCATTTATTTCTATATTCCTGAAGCCASATTATGTTTTCAAGATTTCTGTCTAAAGATGAAATTCTTTTTAGCAGAAATTCCAGTGGCATGTGTCCTAGGCACTCCTTTTCTAGCATCAGTTACTCCACATGGATCTACAAAAATTTCTGAAGGACAAGAAGGGTATTTCATAACTCTTCCGGAAGGCAAAAAGATAAAACTTCCCTTTGTTTCTACTCCTAGAAATACAGACTCTGTTGAAGTCAATCTCTTACGATCTAGTAATATCCAAGAATTAAAAGGGATGCAGACTTTACTCAGAACAAGGGATCAATTACAAACCCCTGGATTAAAAGAGAAAATCCTATCCCTTAGAAAACTCTTCACTGATACAGTCTATTCTGAAAATCCCACAGCTTTCTGGCGACAAAAGAAGCATTTAGTATACTTACCATACAGGGAAGACTATGCAGGGACACCATGCAAAAGTCGTGCTATCCCTATGAATGTTGAATATCAAAGGTTATGCACAGAAGAAATTGATGGGCTATTAAAAAGAGGTTTAATCAGAAAATCAACTAGTCATTGGAATTGCTATGGGTTTTATGTTAATAAACATTCAGAACAAGTTAGAGGAATTCCAAGATTAGTTGTCAATTATAAACCTTTAAATAAGGTTTTAGCTGGTGACACTTATCCTATACCAAATAAGAGCAATTTAGTCACCAGAATTGCTGGAGAAAAACTATTCTCAAAGTTTGATTTAAAATCGGGCTTTTGGCAAGTGGCTATAAATGAGAAGGATAAGTTCAAAACTGCATTCAATGTCCCAGCAGGTCACTATGAGTGGAACGTCATGCCCTTTGGCCTAAAGCATGCACCTTCCAAATTTCAAAGAGTCATGGATGAGAATCTAAAGCCCTATTTTGATTTGTTGATTGTATATATAGATGATATTTTAGTATTTTCTTCTTCAGTTGAGCAGCATTTCAAGCATCTGAAAATCCTTTGGAAATCCATTAAAGAAGTTGGTCATGTGCTCTCAAAGAAAAAAATGGAGATTTTCCAAACTGAAATCAAATTCTTAGGTCATGTGATTATGAATGGTCAAATCACATTACAGAAACATGCCATAGAATTTGCAGACAAATTTCCTGACAAGATTCTCGAAAAGACCCAGCTCCAAAGATTTTTAGGGAGTCTAAATTACATTATCCATTTCTATAAAAATTGTGCTGAGGATCGTAGACTCCTAAACAAAAGATTAAAAAAGGATCCATCACCCTAGACTGATGCTCACACCAAAGCTGTTAAGAATATCAAGGAAAAAGTTAGACACCTACCCATTTTGCATATATCTGATGATAACCTGTTAAAAATTGTTGAGACAGATGCCAGTAGCATAGGATGGGGAGCAGTTTTGAAATAGGTAAATCGTCAAAAGAAAGAAGAGGTTCTACAGTTTGCTTCTGGCCTATGGCAAGATGCTGAGAAAAATTATCCCATTCTCAAAAAAGAAATCAAGGCTGCCCTTAATGCTATCCAAAAATTTGAATTATATCTGATCTAGAAGAAATTTATCTTGAGAACTGATGCTGCTGCAATGGATAAGGTTTTGAATAAAGATTTGAAAAATCCAGGAGACCAAAAATTTGCAAGATGGAAAGCTTTGTTTAATAATTTTGATTTTTTAATAGAAAATATCAAAGGAAGCGCAAACTCTCTGGTAGACTTTTTAAGCAGAGAGCATCTACAACAAAATTACCAGAGCTTCATAATCTCTGTTCAATTAAGAGGGAACTCTGAACATATTGAAAATATTCCAGATATGATGCCTTGGGATATTTATCAAAGACAATGGCTTCCTAGATGGGGTTTGAGGAGTACTCATATTATATCTCCAACCTCTCAAACTCCCTATTCTTTGTTAGTCCCTGAAGTAAGAAACATAGGAAGTTCAAATCTACTTTCTCCTATTATTAATCAGGGGAACAGAAAAGTAGTTGAAGCACATTATGCTTTAACTGAATTATTCTATGACGTAGATCTGATCTGGCAGATTGAATCTGAAGAAGTACATCAGAAATATTTATGTATAAATCGACCAAGACTAATCTCTCAGTGGCCAGCAAGCAATGAAGCTGTGATTTTTCCGGAGACTTGCTACACATATGCTTCATATAAAAAATTATGGTGGAATTGTCTTTATCATGAAGATGTCTTCTTCTTACTTAAATTTGGATCCGTAAATTCATCTAGTAGAGGCAGACCCCCTTCCTCGTTGGAATCCTAGTGGATGGACTTTGGAGTAAACAAAGAAGAGGCAGATCCTAGCATCTTGTCATTATTCACTCCTTTACACCATGTTCGAGATTTAAATTTTCAAGGACCAAATCAGGGAGAAATATGTAGACTGTATTTGATGAACCATTTCCAGTGGGCTGTCAGAAGTAAAACCGTCCTACAATGAATAAATGGTACTTTGTATATCATCAGGAAGATCTATACTAAAGCTTGGGATTCTTTACAGTATCCTCAAAGATTTGCCACCTTCATTGAAAATGATTAAATTCAAGTCTAGATGGCCGACAGTGGCGTCATCCATTTTCCGTGGGTTGTCGATATCAATTCCACTTTGTACATAGGACTTGTCAGTCATAATATTAGTATTGTCTTGTCTATACGTAAGAATCTTGGAAACTCGGAGCAGTTCTCCGACTTTTGGTGAGGTTTGACCCACATTTCCATGATATCTTACTGTTAGGCATATCATTGTCCTTAGATATGTCATATCTTTGTACTATTGACTGGGGAATCTTGCATGACTACCCCATCTGTCTATCTATAATGTTTTACTTTCCGTGCGATTGAAATAAAGCTATCCTTGATTCCTACGTGAATCCTAAAAGATAGATTTAATGGCCAACATATGGGGCCATGAGTCAAGTCTAGCATGATTCTTCATGATTACTCTTCGACTCCAAAAATATTATATAAGGAGAATGAGTAATTCATTGGGGGCATTCACAGTTGGTGTGTCTTGAGTCAGTCTATCTTCTAGCTTCCCTTATGTCTGAAGCTCGAGTCTTTCTTTGTCTAAGTTTCTTTGATAAGCCTGCATGATTCTGGCTTGGCCAGCATGAACCTAAAGTGGCAGAAGCATATAGTTGAGTCTGAGTGTCTGTTATCAGTGCCTATGGCACATATCTGTAATACCCGTGAGCCTTTAGCTCTGAAATTAATATAAAGCTTCCGCATATTCTGAGTTTTGTCTATTTGTCTATGAATTCTGCGCATTGCTTCAAGTAGCTTCAAGTTGATGTTTGGTTGTGACCATAAGTTGCACTCCCCTATCAGTAAGGTTGTCTAGATGGTGGATCGTCGGCCGCAGTGAACGGTGGTAGTAAGTCCTGTAAGGCAGGAGGCTGCTAGGGCAGTGGTAACCACAAAGGCGAGTCCGTAGATCCAGAGATCAGCTTCAAATAAGTCTGGTTTGTGAAGGAAACACTCGATGGACTTCGAGTGGGAGTTTTCATGATGGGTAATTGAATGTCAACACGCACAGAAGACAGAAAGAAAAGAGAAAGCTTATTCTCTTCCAGAGGAGCCCCTGCTTACAAATGGTATCAGAGCCTACTACACCGTGAGAAGGCCCAACGATTGATTTAGAAGATGTAACAAGAGTTTCTTCAGAAAGATGAAATCATCCTGAAGGTCGTTCACCACGATGAGTGCGATAATCCTCTATAGTATTGGTAATTCGAAATTCCGCAAGAGGATCAGTGGGTTCTACTTGTGGAGGTGGTGTAAAAACTTATGGGATGACACTGATGTCCACGTGTGGTAGAGTAACAAGTGGAATTTCACCCGGACGAGGAGAGTCCTCAGGGGTACCCTCAGGTGTTGTTGTATGCAAAGGTTGTGAAGCTTCCAGATGTTCTGGAGACAAACCTTGCATCCTAGATGAACGTCGTGAGGGAGAAATTGTAAACAAGTAACCAACTCCCCAACTAAAAACCTAAGGTCAACTTCGAGGAACAAACAACACACCCTAGTAAACAAAATCTAGAAGCAATCACCAAGCAAACAATACCTTCTAATACCGAAGCCACTAGTTGGTGATGAAATACAACGTCGCGACAACGAGACGAGAAGGGGCGGGGCTAGGATGTAAAAGTTACATTGACGACCTGCTTAACAGACTTACGCCCTGGTGCAAGCTCCCACACATAATCGTGGGTATACCCTCCAAGGA
>JZKD02S0494066.1:8755-51217 GCA_000966675.3 Picea glauca
GTTTCCCAGGATAAATGTTGTGTCTATTGTGGATGTGTATTTCTCAGTGATCTTGTTCATATTATGCTCTTATCTTATGAAATGAAAAGAACTATAATATCAGCATAAAACATTACCAATTGTTGCGGCACATGAAAAGTACTTGTACATACAAAAAACAAATACCCGATGTGAAAAATATCTGATGAAAAAAATAACATAGGAAAATTATTTGATGATTAATGAACAAGAAACATGTGTACCTATGCTCAGGGTGCAAAAATAACTTCCTAAAGTTTTGTGATGAAATGGAAAATAGAGGATGGAAATGTGTAGATGAAAGAATAAGGATCCATGTGCTGCAAACAGTGTGAAAAATGGAGCTCTTGAGCTTCTAAACGAGGATGTTAAAGATTGAGAAGGGAGCGTATATATGGGTGTGGGGCCCATAATACCACTTCATTTGTACCTACAAGAAGTGAGGTTGGTGAGCATATTTTTGTGCATCTTTGAGTTGTACGAGGGTGTGAGGATAGGGATTGGACTTGCAGGAGAGTCTGGTAAGTGGTCAAAACTCCTGCATAGATTAGTGTCTGAGTTTTTGGAGGGGGGGGTTGTATGGAGTACGACTATTTTGATGTGAGGTTAGGGTCATCCGTGTGACAAAAATCTTGGTTGTCGCGCACTTGCACGTGGGAGAAATTGCTACAGGCGTGCACCATCTGCATTCCTGTAGCAATATCCGTCGCACAAGAGTGTGCAGAGAAAAGGATTTTTTCACGCAAACCTACGCGGATGTCGAAAGGGTAGCCACACAGAAGGTGTGTGGTTGTCTTAGACACAATCATGCACTTTGTGCATGACTCTATTAGATACAGTCCTGCACTTTTTGCGCAATTGTCTATGGGACAGTCACACGATTGTATGTGATGTAGTTGCACAACATTAGCGCGGTTGTTGGAGAAACAATTGTGCGGATGTGTGCGTCTGTCTACAAGACAGGCGCGTAGAAGCGCAAATTTGTGTAATGGAACAAACATGCAAATGGGGAAGTTTTGACATTTTTTATTTATTTTTATTTGTTACATGATGGTGGAAACTGACTTAAGTTTGTGTGAACTAGGTGCAAGTATTGATTAGTCAGGATGTTGATCCAGTGGAGAGAGAGGGATTGGGAGGCTCTACAGATGGCAGTGGAGAATGATCACGGAATCAGTAACGATTAGCCTGAGCAATCCTATCGAGGTTTTTTTACTACACCCTGATATGGTCGGGGGATGCACTCATGCAATTTATCATTGGTATGTGGAGGCTCTGACGATAGTTATTTGAGGTGTGAGGTTATGATCTCTAGATCACTGCAGACATTGATATCCACTTTATCACAAGACTCCCATTTTGGGGGGTTGAGTTGACTTCCCAGCCACGAATTCCACCGGGAGTGACAGTGGCGGGGCTAGCTAGACGATATTGTTTAGGGGAGGTAGTTATGAGTAGGGGGTCAATCATCATAGGTGTGATTGATTCTCTAGAGACCCAGGTTTTTTGTGCCATGGTAGTGAGGATATTTGGGTCACTAGGAACCCAATGTATTTTTGGGGTGCACCTATCCATTGTGGAGAGAGTAATGGACGGGCGTATGTACGCTTGGGCGTGCTTGATGTGTGCATGTATGGTGGCACAGTTGGATAGATGTGTCGCTTAGATGACATGATATTTTACCTTTGGGTCAGTGTCATGTGTATTCTTCTTAGAGAGGGTGATTCATTTTCACCTAAAGGTGATATTGGACCCTCCTCTGATTTGCGACCCTCGGTTGATGAGGCGAGGACAATTGTTGGCCCACCATGGGGGCGGGGAGGGAGCGAAATACTTTACACCTACATGTGAGGGGGTCTGGAGGCAAACCCCGCAAATTGTTATGGAGTTCCAGTATTCTGGGATCGACTTTCGGCATCACCTGGACATGTGCTTTCCACCAAGCGAGCTATGGGATCACCGAGGTATGTTGGATTTGTTTTTTATATCGAATATGTTTTTGATGTATATGTTTGGATGTCGAAAGACTCGTGAAATTTTTTGTGTGGTTTTGCAGATGTTGGGCCCAATGACCGTGAGGTTGATTTTGCGTGTGCTGCAAAGGAGGAGGAGCAAGGGGCTGAGGGAAGAGTGAGGTGACGTCGTCGATATGATGATGCTAGGGTGGGTCCATCACATGCTCCTGTGAGGGATGACATGGTTGTTATGGTTCACAATATGGAGGAACTGCGAAGACGGTTTGAGGTATTGTTGGACGAAGTACTTGACGACAGATGGTTGCACATCTGGGACGATCAGATGCTCGAGCAGTGTATAGGAGTGGACTAGGGATGATGATCCTTGTTTCGATGTGTAGGGGCAGTGGTGACTGGATATATCCTTGTGAGAGAGATTCCCCCAGGTGGGTGAGAGAGAGATCCTTCAACCCAAATATATCCATCAGTGGGCCCTCCAACTAGGGATTATTTAAAGTTAGGGGCCCCATAGGTGTCAATTCAAGATTGCATGGGCGTGGCCCACATTTTGTATGATGTATAGGAGTGGTGGTCTCCTCATTTTTGTATATATGTTTAGGGCATGTTTTTGAGATTGTGACCTAGATGATCAGCCAGGGAAATTGTATATTTTTTACGAAACATTTATGGCACCATTATATATATGCATATACATTTCGATGATGATATTTCTTGTGTTTTTGTGTATATGCATGATGTAATGAATGACTCCTTGTTTTATTTGATGTGTTTATCTTTATCTTTGGATGATGTATGCTAATGTGATAAATGTTAATGTAGGACTTGATTATCCATGTGATCTGCAACTTGGTTTAGGCTCCTAGGAATATGCATAAATGTGATTGACTCAAAATTTCGAGATAAAATTTAACTTATAGGTACTTGCGATATAGGCATGGATCACAGGCGTGATACACATTGTTCAATTGTAGAACGATGAGCTAGGAATCTAAAAGGATGTTTAAGTGACGAATATGGAGGTGACTTTCTTTTGAAAGGGGACCAATGATGATGACATATTCTACTTGGTTATTGGTAGTTGGACCAAGGCTTATCTAGATGAATATCGGTCACCACCCACCTTTTCCAACTGGCTCAAAACAGTTTTCTGGCAATTTTTGTAAATTACTATTTTTAGCATTTTTCACTTTTGAAGCCGTTTTGAGGCCCTAAACGATGTTTTTTGGGAAAATAGGTTTGAAATATGTAAATTCCTTTGATATTTTACCTTAAATGAATCTCTTCGATGATACATTTCCAACGAGCTATCATACACCTAAAACAGAGATCATATGCAAAAGTTACGACCCCGGGAAGTTGATGTACTAACTTACCCAAACGGGGCCCACATGACTTTTGGCGCTTCATCTCCTAGGGTTAGGTTTTTGGATGTATAGGGTTTTTTACATTCCTGCTTATTGTAAAAATGCCTTCAAAGCCTCATTGTAATCATCTTCTTGTGAATGAGCGCATTCGTCACATCTCTTCTCAGAGATAAGCCACCACCATTCCAACAAGCTTGTTTCCACTGCATTTTACAGTTTTCAGCTTATTTCATTATTGAATAGAAAGCCAGTTTTACTGTAGCTCTGTTATTTTGTGTTAAGAACCTGTTAATAATCTGTATTCATTTCATTCTACTCATGAAATTTGGATCAATGGTATCAGAGTGGTCTACTCCTTGTCGTCTTAATGCATGTCCCCAACGAGGTCAAAGTACAAAGAGTTGGGTCTCGAGCTTGTTTCTCTTGAGGACAAAAGCTCTCGCACACTCAAGCAACCTCTCATGGAAGGACAAAAGAAATATGATGGGATAGGAGATACTTTTAAACTGTTGATTGAGGAATCCCTCATGCAACATAGGAACGATATGATGGATAGTTTCACACAAATCCTTAGGTGACTACCAACAGGCGACGCATCTTATTCGAACGGAGGCGTCGCCCCCTTCAAGGTTCAAATAAAATTCGATATTCCTATATTTGAAGTTCATATAGATGTAGATGTTGTAGACAAGTGGTTGAATCTACTAGAAGGGTATTTTTTTGTCCATAACTTTTTGAATAGAGAAAATATTACTTTTGCGCTCCTCAAAGTCGTTCCCCATGTCAAAGATTGGTGGGAAAATTTCTGTGAGAAAAAGGAAATAGAGGAACCCTCGTTATTTTTAGTCACGGCCACCTGGGAATCCTTTAGGGATGCTATTAAGGAACAATGCTACCCTGTCGGAAGTTATGATGACCTGTATACCAAATGGACCAAACTGCGGCAAGAAAGAGACCAAGCAGTGTCAGATTTCACAAATATCTTCCATACCTTGCGCACCAAGCTGGGTATCAAAGATTCAGAGTGACATCTGGTGATCAAGTATCGCGATGCTCTGCATAGATACATCCAGATTGAAATGGAATTTTTGGACATCTCATCCTTGGGCGTGGCCTACAGATATGTCGTCAAAATCGAGAATAAGCTCAAACAAAAGACTCGGCTATTTGGGCCTGGGAACCCCTCACAACAAAATCCAGGAAAGGGCGGCCCCAACCCACAGAACAAAGGAAAAATAAAAGATGGATAGTATCAGGACAACCAGTCCAAGCTGAAAGCAAAGAAGGACACTGGAAAGACAACGAAAGATACTGGGAAGTGGTGTGACTTCCATAGGAGACCTTGGCATAACAATGTTGACTGCCGCTCAAAGTAGTCACTAGTGGCCGAAGTGAAAGCCTTTGAATCAAATGCAGATTTTGACTTTGAGCCAGAACCAGAAAGGGGAAGATGGATAATTGACATGGAACCCAGTGCCACCGTTGCTACCAGCAAGCTCCATATTGGTGAACCAGACGAGCCAGAAGAAGGAGAGCGCCTCTTCCATTCATAGATGTGGGTAAAAGGCACCCCACTGCACTTCATCGTTGATAGTGGTAGCCAAAATAACCTCATCTCAGCAGAGGTCGTCAAGCGGCTGGCCCTACCAACAACGCTGCACCCACAACCCTACACCATTGGATGGCTCTGCCAAGGAAGCGATCTACGCGTCAGCCAATAGTGTCGACTGATGTACGACATCAAGCCCTTCAAAGATGAGGTATTGTGTGATGTTGCTCCTCTCGAAGTTTGTGATGTTCTTTTGGGCCAACCTTATTTATGGAAACGTCATGTTGTATATGAGTCTAGGCCTCGTAGTGTTATTATTACTTTTAACAGGAAATTGTACAGGATACCCGAGCCAGTCGCACCTAGTTCTATTTCCTTGATCTCTGCTACACAATGTAGGAAGGTCATCTCTCAGACGGGGAAGTTTGTCTTCTTCGTGATTCGCTCTCAGAATAAGCGAAAGATCACAGCCACATCCAAGGTCTCTGTGGCCGACCTCTCCACATAGCAAAAGCAAGTAGATAAGGTCGTGGAAGAATACTCGGATATCTTCTCCTCACCTACAAGGGTACCTCTGCACTGCCAGGTCAAGCACCCCATCAATCTGACCCCCGGCGCACCGCTGCCTAATCGGCCAGTCTATCACCGCTCTTTGTTAGAGAATGAGGAGATCAAGCGACAGATCCAAGAACTGCTCCACAATGCACACATCCATCCCAGCTCATCACCTTGCGGGAGCCCAATCGTGTTGGTATAGAAGAAAGATGGAACCTAGCGACTCTGTATTGATTACCAGGCTCTAAATAAAATCATAGTCAGAAACCGATAGCCGATTCCCCGAATCTACGACCTCCTTGATCAACTCACGAGGGCCAAATACTTCAGTAAGATTGATCTAAAGTCTGGCTACCACCAGGTCTCGATAGAACAGACATATGTATGGAAGATTGCGTTCAAGTCAAAGGAAGGCCTTTTTGAATGGTTGGTCATGACCTTTGGTTTGACAAATGCTCCAACCACTTTAATGAGGATGATGGACGATATCATGCAACCATTCACCAATAATTGTGTAGTGGTGTATCTGGATGACATTCTAATTTACAACAAGACTTGGGCTGAACACTTGCAGCATATTCAACAGGTTATGCACACCTTGCAGCAGCACAAACTATACACCAACTTGGAAAAATGCTCCTTTAGCATGGACAGGATCCATTACCCGGGCTGTATCATTGATCAACATCGCGTACATGTGGATCTAGCCAAGATCCAAGTCATTCGTGACTGGCCAGCCCCAACCACACTCACTGAGCTTCAGAGCTTCTTGGGCCTTGCCAATTTCTACCGCAAGTTCGTGTTTGGATTCTCCCATATTGCATGGACCCTTAGCCAAATAAACAGGAGTGGTGGTAAGGCGAAATTTGCGTGGGGCCAGTCCCAACAACAAGCGTTCGATGATTTTAAGCAACGCTTGTGCTCAACCCCAGTACTTTCACTACCATACCTGCAACATCCCTTTGAGATCGAGACAAATGCTTCAGACTATGTTGTGGGCGTCGTTCCCACTTAGCACGGCCACCCCGTGGCCTATCATAGTGGGACACTGTCAAATATTGTCCGTAAGTACCCTAATTACGACAAAGAAATGCACTCCATTGTGAAAGCCTACCTCTAGTGGAGACATTACATTCTTGGGAAGGAGACAATTATCCACACTAATCATAAGCCACTGCAGTTCATGCAGACATAGGGAAAATTGCATAATGACCGCCATCAAAAGTGGTCCACATACTTGCAGCAATTCCACCTCGACATCAAGTATAAAACATGAAGCACCAATCGCGTCGTTGATTGCCTCAACAGACCACCATTCGCGGCACTCACCATGGTGCTAGACTCTTGCGGCCATGAGACCTTTGGATGGGCCCAACTCTATGAGACAGACCCTGACTTCGCCACCACCTACCAAATGTTGGGGGCAAACGCAGTTGTCGATAATTTCCATCTTCAGGATGGGTTGTTGTGTCATCAGGGCCATATATGTGTTCCATCAAGTGAGCGAGCGAAGCTAATCTAGGAAGCCCACTACATTCGGGTGGTAGGACACTTCGGTGTCAAAAAGACAGTGGCGATACTACAAAAACATTTTTACTGGCCGAAACTTCGACAAGAGGTCAGCAAGTATATCAGGTCCTGCACTGCCTGTGCTATTACCAAACCGACCACTAAGAAACATGGCCTGTACACCCCTCTTCCTACTCCTGATAGGAAATGGGAATCCATCTCAATGCACTACATGTCAAGCCTCCCGTCCACCAAGCAGGGAAATGACTGTGTTTTTGTGGTTGTTGATCGCTTTTCTAAGATGGCGATTATGGTTGCCTGCAAGAAGAGCATCATAGCAGAGGCCACTACCAAGCTCTTCTTTGAACGAGTCTGGGTACATTTTGGAATCCCAAAAACCATTGTCTCAGATCGAGATAGTCGATTTCTCAGCACATTTTGGTCAAGCCTCTGGTCATTGCTAGACACCAAGCTCACCAAATCAATGGCCTTCCACCCCCAGACAGATGGCCAAACCAAGGTTGTAAATCGAATGATTGTGCATATCCTTCGCATGTATAATTCAAAGCACCCCCGCACATGGGATGAGAACCTTCCCTATGTCAAACATAGCTACAACCAAGCCCTACATAGCTCAACCGACCATAGACCCTTTCAGGTGGGGTTGGGATTCCAACCATTGGGTCTCATAGATGTTGCACTTCCCCTTGTGGTGACCTCGACCGACTCATCTCCTGCTCCAACTGAATCAGACAAAGCCACCCGGTTCATCGAGTGGATCCAACACATCCGCCAATAGGTTCAGGATATCCTATAGACGTCCAATGACTAGTACAAACAACGCATGATCAACATCGGGTGCCACATAAGTTTCAAGTGGACGACAAAGTTTGGTTGCACTTGCAGAAAGAATGCCTTATAGGACCTCATCGGAAGCTTCGCCCACTCTGTTATGGGTTGTACACTATCACCAAGGCCATGGGGGATAATGCATTTGAGCTTAACATTCCTCCTTTCCTTGGTCTGCACCCAGTGTTCAACGTGGATCTCCTTCGCCCTTATTTCCCACCATTATTGGACACTTCAGAAGTAGAAAAACAAATGACACCAACAGAGATCAACCCCGACTGCATACAACAGGCATCCAATGATCAGATTGTTGACACATAGATCAAGGGCACTCGACAGCAATGGATCCAGCTTTATCGAGTCGTCAAAGCAGGTTAGCTCCTGCACCAAGGCAAGTGGCTCACCCGGAGCCAAATTCAGTAGAAATTTCCTCATCTGATGGGGGACCTCAACGCAATGGAGACCATTGCTTCCTAAGGAGGGAGGACTGATCCATATGGATATCGGTGGCCACCCACCTTTTCCAACTGGCTCAAAACAGTTTTCTGGCAATTTTGGTAATATATTATTTTTAGCAGTTTTCACTTCCAAAGTTCTTTTGAGGCCCTAAATGATGTTTTTTGGGAAAAAAGTTTGCAATATAATAGTTCCTTCAATATTTCACCTAAAATGAATCTCCTCGGTGGTACCTTTCCGATGGGCTATCATACGCCTAAAACGGAGATCGTATGCAAAAGTTACAACCCCAGGAAGTTGTTGTACCAACTTACCCAAACGGGGCCCACATGGCTTTTGGCGCTTCATCTCCTAGGGTTAGGTTTTTAGATGTCTAGGGTTTTTGAGATTCCTGATTATTGTAAAAAAGGCCTTCAGAGCCTCATTGTAATCATCTTCTTTTGAATGAGCGCAGTCGTCACATCTCTTCTCGGAGAGAAGCCGCCACCATTCCAGCAAGCTTGTTTCCGCTGCATTTAACAGTTTTCAACTTATTTCATTATTGAATAAAAAACCAGTTTTATTGTATCTCTGTTATTTTGTGTTAAGCACCTGTTAATAATCTGTATTCATTTCGTTTTGCTCATAAAAGCTGGATCAAAGGCATATACCACTTGAGTGGAGTAATACATGTTCAGGGGTGTAAATGAACCAAGTTGTAGAAGCGAGATTTTGATTCCAGTGACCAGTGCCATAAACATACCTGATATGATAAGTGGATGGATAATTCATCTTTCAAAACAAGGGCACAAGATCATACATACGGTTTTGGGGATTTTTTGAGAAAAAAGACTAAAAACTCTAGCAAAATATAATAAGAACCCTAAGGTAGAGTGGCTATACTAAGGGTAAAATTTCTTCAGATATAACCCATTGACATGGTCTTTGAGTGTAGCCCCTTCAGGGTGAGCCAAGATGTAGGCACCCTTAGTGAGGCAATGGAGAATGATATATGGTCCCCACCATCGAGATTCAAATTTTCCATGGCCCAGGGTATCATGTGCAATGTCATAGGCTAATACAAGGTCTCCTTCAATGAAGGATTGAAGGTTAACATGATGATCGAAGATGACCTTGGATCGTTTCTTGGTTGCTTCATTGTTTTGTAAAGAGGATCAATGATCCTCATCAAGAGATTCAAGATTGAGCAATTGTTTTTCTATTGGAGTAGTATCCGGTAAGAGCTTGATTGCGAGGCACAAAGTAGGTATTTCGCACTCGATGGGAAGGACGACTTCCACCCCATGAACTAGATGGAATGGTGTGAAACCAGTGGCAGTTTTGACAGTTGTGCGATATTCCCATAATGCAAAGAATAACTATGATGCCAATTGGTTTTGTGTATGTTGACCATGCATTGGAGCATGGTCTTGAGGACTTTATTGACGACTTTGACCTGTATGTTCAATTGGGGGTAGTAAGGTGAAGCAAACTCATGGGTAAATCCCGATTTCACAGATAACTCAATGAATACTTCGTTCTTGAATTTTTTTCCATGATCATACACGAGCTAGAGGGGGACTCCAAAGCAAGTAATGACATGGTTAAAGAAGAAGCAAGATGTTGTGTTATTTGTGTTGTTGAATGTGGGCATTGCTTCATCCCATTTGGTGAAATCGTCAACTGTGACTATGATGTACTCGTGCCCATTACTAGAAGGGGATTGCAGGTCATGAAATCTATGCCCCACTTGCAGAACGATCCTGTTGTGATAACAAGATGGAGGGGAGTTGGTGGAGCTCTAGATTTATGCGTGAATAGTTCACATTTGTCACAGTGCTTGATTGCATGGATGCAATCATGGAATAAGGTGGGCCAGAAGTAACCAACTCAGACAACCTTATAGGCAGTGGAAATTCTTGAAAGGTGACCCCCACAGGCACCACTATGACAATCGTTCAACACCTTCTAGGCTTCTTCAATGGTGAGGCAACAATGAAGGATTGTATCTTCCCCCTATGATAGAGGAATTATCTGATGAGGAGGTAACGAGATGCTCGATGTCAGATGCGACATCTATCATCACGAGAGAGATTTGGGTTTATTTTTTTAGTGTGGAGGTACACCAGGATATCACCATTCCATGGGTCGTCAAATGTGATGAGACATAGGTGTTCATATGGGAAGTCTTAATTGACGGGGGCATGATGAGAAGTAGAGGGAAGATCTAAGATTAACTCAGTAAGGACTAGAGCTTTTTTTCTCTTGGGAGTGGAGAACTCTAAATCGTATTCATGTAGGATAACAATCCATCGAGTGAATTTTATGTTGATTAGGCGGTGATTGAGCAAATAGTGCATAGGGTTAGAATCTTCCATGACCTTGGTAGTTCGAAGAAACATGTAATGATGTAGTTTTTGGATTGCGAGGACAACTGTTAGGGCTAGTTTTTCTTCATGGATGTATTTCAAAGGTGGTCCGAAGAGGTTTTTGTTGATATAGTAAATGACATGCTTTTTCCCATCACCACCTAGTTGAACTAAAACTCCTACAACTGAAACCTCTAAGGATGACAAGTATAGGATATAATCCTTGTTGAAGTATGGGGGATTAATCAAGGGGGATTTGTTGAGTGCTTCTTTCAATGAGTCAAAAGTGGTTTGGGCATGTTGATCCTAGTGGAAGGGGATATCGTCTCGTAATAAATGCAAGAAGCCATGGGTGCGTATGGTGTAATTAGGGAAAAAGAGATGTATGAAGTTGGTTTTGCCTTGAAGACTTTGCAATTGTTGCAAATTCTTTGGAGGGGAGGATCTCGTTAATGGCTTAGACCCTGAGGGGGTCCATTATGATTCCTTATTTCGAAATGATAAAACCAAGCAAGTGTCATGCGGTTACACATAACACACACTTGAGGGGGTTCAATCGGATATTATATTGGCGACAACATTGAAATACAAGTCATAAATATTCCATATGCTTAGACCTTTTCTTAGACCGAGCAGTGAGATCATCTACATAGGCGAGGATGATATGGGCAAGATCATGGAAATCCTATGTCATGGCCTGCTAGAAAGTAGAACCAATGTTTTTAAGACCGAATGGCATAACCTAATAGGCGAAGGTGCCCCATGGGGTGGTAAATGTAGTTTTGTGTTGGTCTGCATGGTGAATTTGGATTTGATTGTAGCTGGAGAAGTCGTCCATTAATGAGAGGACTTTGTGTCTAGTACAAGCGTCGCTAACTTGATCAATGAAGGGAGTGGGAAAGTTTTCATTGGGACATGCTTGGTTGAGATCGTGGAAATCGGTGCATACACGAATGGTTCCTTGTTTCTTGTTGACTCGGATAGGAATAGAAACCCATGATGTGTATGTGATGGGGTATATGAACCCAATTGACTATAATTTATCGATCTTTGCTTTAATAGCCATGGCTTTTGAAGGCTGAAGTGGTCTTTGATTTTGGCGAATGGAGGCAACATCCATCCATGTGTCGATGTGATGTTCAACAATGGTCGGGTATAATCTAGGCATTTTCGTGTATGACCAAGCGAATATGTCTCAGAATTCCTAAAAAGGACTTTGTAAGCAGTGATCTCCTCAGGGGTGCATGCGACACTGAGGGTGATTTCTTCGATGATGCTCGGTTTAACTAAAATGTTGATTCTGATGGTAGGTGAGATATTGGTCGTGTTCCCTTCTTCAAAGGCATCGAGTGTTGGGATTGGGTTATTGAACCAATCAACATGTCCTATGGGAATGAAATATTTAGTTTCAATTGCACAGACTTGAGGGTTTAGGCATGGTTGGAATTCTTCTTGGGATAAGAAGAGAGAGTGATGGTGCATGTCATCCCATGGATAGTCTGGTGTTGTCATGGCGTCGATGATATCTTCATCATAATGGAATACATGTGAGAACAAGGCATCCTCATAGGTTTGAACATGTGAGAGGGATGTGTTAGCACCCAATGTTTGAGGTACATTGGTGATGATGTCATTTTTTATATAAGTGGGACAAGATGTATATGGGGTGGCATTAGTAGCCCCAAGACATAGATGGGGTGGAATCAATAGCCCCTAGTGTGGTGGATGGGGATGGGCCCACTTTACTAGATAAATAACACCATATGTCAAAACAGGTGTTTGGATCATGAGTGATGGGAGGAGATAAAATATCAGGTAGAGGAATTAATGGTGAATTTGGTGGGTTTAGTGGTAAATATTCTTATAGTTGTGGAATGGGTATGGCCAAATGAGTCAAAGAAATAAATTTGGGTTGCAGAGGGGGTACTATGTGATTTTTGGGAGGGGGAATTTCCAAGGACTAGTCCAATGGAGGTTGAACCTGTGGTGTAATGATGGAAGCCCTATGGCACGCCCGTCCTTCAATAATGAGTGGGAACTATTACATGTAATGATCCATTCGGTAACATAACGTACATGGGCATCGTAAGCATTCATTTACTGACGTAGAGACGTATTAAATTGCCCGAGTGCTAGTAACAGTGGGGATAGATTGAGAGGACTTTGACAGTGGTGCTTATCTCACTGCTATCAGAGTCTCCCAGAAGTTAGGGAGAGTTGAGAAGTGATGTGTATAATGACCATATTCTGAGTAAATGGTGCATGTGTGGTTGGTACGCATGCCCTCCTTCTTTGTGGAAGAGGATTCAACTAGGGTAGGTGCCACTGTAGGGGTAGGGAGTAATGGTGTTGCTTTATGAAGTTGAATTAGATGGCGTAATTCAGGAAATGTAGGGAAAAGTTTGGTCAGGTGTCCGATGATTGCACATAATGCACATGGTAGTTGGACATGAGGTTGGTTTGTCCCTTTCTTTTTAATGTTTCCCTCTTTGTTAGTAGTGGTGGGTGAAATTGTATGACTAGTAGGAAGTTGTTGGTTTTGGATGATAGGTGTGGTAGGTCCAATAGTGGGTTTGATTGGGAGTGATGGTATTGGTACCATAGAGGGTGGTTAAAGATACCAAAAGGGGATGACAATTGATGCAGGAGCATCGCTCACTCATCAAGCGAGCCAACACATTGAGAGGAAACAGCTGGACAACGCCAGCATGCATTTTGAAATACTTTGGAAGTATTGCACCATCCTTTAAATGAAGTCATTTATAAAGAAGCACACTTGTATGGTAAAGGGGACCTTGAGCCTTTAAGCTCTCGTCCTTAGTAGGTAGGAAGGCATTTAATAGATTTAATGCAGGTAGATAGATGTTTAAGTCTAGATTAGACAGTTTCAGTTTCGAGAGGGAAAATGGATATAGACACCCTCCTTTGTACATTGTATGATTATTCAAAATCATTCATTCAGGAGCAAGAGGAGAGAGCAAGCAGATAATTTGTAAAGAACACCCATGTACAAATGTTTTTGAATTAATAGAAGAGAGTCTTTGATTCAATTTCATGGCTGGTGTTGCTTTCTCTCTGTATGATGTTTTTGTGCTCATGAATGTTTGTTTTCTAGTCATGCTATTGCTTTGAATATGTTGTGCATGTGATTTCAGGGTTTTAACTGAAGTCTGAGAGAGAAGAGAATAAGTTTCAATTGTTTCTCTGTCTGAGATTCCTGCATAGAGTGCAGTTGAATTCATCCACATAGAGTGAGTTGATGAGGCTCGACGGTTAAACCCTTATTCTCATTCACACAGAAGTTGACGTGGGGTGGCAGAGTCGTGCAGGAGAAGTGCAGGCTGAATTTGAAGCCTCAGTAGTAAATCTGAGTAGCAGAAGGCAGAGACTGTTGTTGCCAGAAGTGCACAGAATCTGGAAGACTCAACACTTTGAGAGTTGTTGAAGGTTGAGCACGAGAAGTGTGTACAAAGTCTCTGAAGGAGTCAGAGTTAACAAGCTCAGAAGGTATAGTTCCTTTGTGATACTGTGGAGATGGACCCAGTAAAAGGTTCGAACAGGACGGAGTTTAGAGCGGAAGAATTCCTCAAGGAGGAGGAATCGAAGGTCAGGATTCGCAGGGGAGATTCGCGAAGTCCCGCCAGCCGTCAGATCTTGGAGAAGTTGCGCGGGATTCAGTCCTTAAGCACAGGAAGGGACCAAGAACCATCGGGATTCGGCATATCGGGGTTTGCGTAGGCAATAGTTTCATACCTGTGGAAATCGCGATTAGCGATTTCCCGACGCGACTGGAGTCGTTGATCATCGCAGGGACACGTGGCGTGAGATCCCTAGGAGTTGGGGTTCGACAGTCGGAGTTTCCACTTGCAAAGGAATCGCTACAGGGGAAATCGCGATACCGCAATATTCGATAGCACAACGAGAAGAGGGTGACGTGGAGCAGAGCATCAGCAAGTATATCGGGGATCGGGACTTGGAAGGGTCCGTGAATTGGTACCACGGGAATCGCGATATTCCTATACGCGATTTCCCGACCAGTCCGTAGGGTGTGGACCCCAGAGTGCGGTAAAAGGAGGATAGGTGGCATCGGGGTTCGGGGTTTTGGATACCCGAGGAATGTGCTCACGAGTTTCGCGATAATGCGAAACCCAATTTCCCGAGAAGACTGCCGGGAGATAAATAGAGATCCCGTGGGTGAAAAAAGGTCCCGATACGGGATCTGGAGGGCATTTTAGCTCTTCGGGCCTGAGAAAAAGAAGGTCCTGGTGTAAGCGGGACGCGTGGGCAGCGTGTGTTGCATCAAGTGGTATCAGAGCGGGAATAGTTCTTTGCTTTCTATAGAGAAGAAGGAGAAGGAGTAAATACACCATTCCACCCAGAAGGGAAAGGCAATCACCTGATCCCGAAGACAGGGACGTGCGAAGAAGAGGTAGGCCAGCAGGAAATCCAGAGATGGAAAGGCAAATGAGAGATCTTCGAGCAAGACTCGAGGAGATGGAGACAACGCAAAGACGCGGAGTTGGTGCAGGGGATCTTAGTGATTCCGAGGTTGAAGAGGAGGCTGGACATGCAAAAGAAATCACAGTAGAGGATGCATCAACCGAGCGGTTGATCAAAGCCATCGCCAGAATGGGTGCGAAGGCGAAAATGGATATTCCAGTCTACGAAGGAAGCCTGGATGCAGAAGAGCTGTTGGACTGGATCAGAGCTCTTGATACCTACTTCGATTATGAGGATATCGAAGAGGATAAAAAGGTAAGGCATGTTGTTACTAAGTTGAAGGGACATGCAGCATTATGGTGGGACGAGCTTCAGGCAGACAGACGTTCCAAAGGAAAACAAAAGATCAAAAGCTGGGATCGAATGATTGCTAAGATGAAAGCGAAATTCATCCCAAGAGATTACCAGATCACTTTGTTCAGGCGAATGTAGAAACTGAGACAAAAGTTGATGACGGTGAAAGAGTACACCGAGGAGTTTTACAATCTCAACATCAGAGAAGGTCATCGGGAGAGTGATGATGAGAAGGTATCCAGATATCTGAATGGTCTGAGATACGACATTCAGGATGAATTAAGCATGACAACCATCAGAACGGTTGAGGATGCTTACCAGATGGCTCTGAAAGCCAAGGGGAAGCTGAGTCGTAATCAAGGACAGCGAGGGCGAGGGAGAAATCAGCCCAGAGGCAAGGCAGTTTCCCAAGAGAAATATGAGAAACCCAAGGAGGAATGGAAGAAACCTCAGAGTAAGATTGAGAGAGGTGGAACCTCACAACGAGGACAACAATATGCTGAGCCGAGGAGACAACATACAGAACAGGGTGGCGGTTATGCTGATGCCAACACTTTTCCTCATACCAGAGGTAGGGGAAGAGGCTGAGGAGGAGTTATCACGTGTTTCACATGTGGAAAGGATGGACACAAATCCGTGGATTGTCCAGACAGGAAAATGGACAGAGGAGAAGCTCACATCACTGAGGCGCAGAGGCGTGATGTTGAGAATGAAGACACCAGAAGTGGGAGTTCACTGACGGTTCAAAAAATTCTCTTAACACCTGAGAAAGAGGTAGAGGACACATCTCAGAGGACCAGACTGTTCAGGACCACGTGAAAGACCAAGGGCTGGAAATGCAAGGTCATTGTGGACAGGGGAAGCACCGACAATCTCGTTTCAACCGAGATGGTGGAGAAATTAGAGTTGGAGACGACTGATCACCCGAGTCCATACAAAGTATCATGGCTGCAGAAGGGACATTAGGTGAGTGTCACTAAATAATGTTTAGTTGATTTCAAAATGGGTGAATATAAGGATAAGGTCCTATGTGATGTCATTCCCATGGATGTTTGTCATGTATTTCTGGGGAGACCATGGCAGTATGATAGAAACGTGGTTCATGATGGGAGAATGAACACATACACTTTGGAGAAGGATGGGATGACACACAGATTGCTTCCGAAAAAGGATGAGGAGGTGAAGCCTGAAGTAAGAAACACCATACTTCTCATTAGTGCGAAGGAGCTTCTCACAAAGATGGAAAAAAAAAAAGATCCACAATTCTTTGTGGTCAAGAAACCGAGAATTGTCCTGACTAGCACAAGAGTGGACGACTTACCAGAAGAGATTCAGGAACTGCTGGGAGAGTTCGCTGACATCATCATGGACGAATTACCTCGTTTGTTGCCACCGATGAGGAGTGTGAGTCATCACATCGATCTCATACCCGGAGCCAGTTTGCCGAATAAGGTTGTGTATAGATTGACACCACCGGAAAATGAAGAAGTCAAAAGGCAAGTGCAGGATTTGTTGGACAAAGGATTAGTCAGAGAAAGCTTGAGTCTGTGTGTTGTTCCAACGGTACTTAGTCCGAATAAGGATGGAGGCTGGAGAATGTGCACTGACTCCAGAGTGATTAATAAAATCACCATCAGGTACAGATTTCCACTGCCGAGAATGGATGATCTGATGGATTGCCTGAGTGGGGCAAATTATTTTTCAAAGATTGATTTGAAGAGCGGATATCACCAGATTCACATCAAGGAAGGTGATGAATGGAAGACAACATTCAACACAAACGAAGGTTTGTACGAATGGTTGGTCATGCCGTTTGGCTTGACGAACGCGCAAGGCACATTCATGAGACTGATGAATGAAGTCCTGAGGGAATTCATCGGGAAGTTTGTAGTCGTATATCTGGATGATATATTGATATACAGTAAAACGAAGGCTAACCATTTGAAACACTTGGCCATTGTGATGAGAAAACTACAACAGGAGAAGTTGTTGATCAACATGAAAAAATCTTCATTTATGCAGACAAAACTCATTTATTTGGGCTTTGTTATTTCAGAAAATGAGTGGAAGATGGATCCGAGTAAGGTAGAAGTGATCAAGAATTGGCCATCACCGAGAAATGTTTTCGTGATGAGGAGTTTCCATGGTTTGGCTATTTTCTACAGAAAATTCATTAGAAATTTTAGTGGAATTAGCGCAGCAATGATGGACACCGTGAAGAAGCGGCATAAAAATTTTCATTGGAGAGCGGAGGCTAAGAAAAGCTTCAATCTGTTGAAGCGAAAGATCACAGAGCAACCAGTGTTAGTGTTGCCAGAATTTCAGAAGACATTTCAGGTGAAATGTGATGCAAGCGGATATGTTATAGGAGCGGTCTTGAGTCAAGAGGACATGCCAGTTGCATATTTCAGCAAGAAGCTAGATGAAGCAAAGCTGAAATACTCCACATATGATAAAGAGTTTTATGCCATCATACAAGCACTAAAGAAGTGGAGGCATTACTTGATTCCGAAGGAATTTGTATTGTACAACGATAATCATGCATTGCAATTTGTGAGTCAACAGGATAAGTTGAACCAGAAGCATGCAAAATGGGTAGAGTACATGCAGAATTTCACATTTGTGATTAAACACATTTCAGGAACTGCTAACAAAGTGGTTGATGCTTTGAGCAGGAAATGTTTGTTGCTGCAGGAGTTTAGAGTCAAGATGTTGGGTTTTGAAAATCTGAAGGACATGTACGCAGGAGACACAGATTTTGCAGAAGCGTATGAAGCAGCTGAGAATCCAGTTCTCAGAGATCGAAGCCCATGGATGGATTACATGATTCAGAATGGACTGTTGTTCAGAGGCAACCAGTTATGCATTCTGAATTGCTCCATGAGGGAGAACCTACTAAAGGAGAAGCACAGTGGTGGGTTAGCAGGGCACTTTGGCCACGACAAAACATTCGCAAAGCTGAGCGAATCGTATTTTTGGCTGGGCATGCAAACCGATGTCAAAAGATTTGTTGACAGATGCAGGATTTGTCAACATTCGAAAGGAAGAAAGCAGAACGCCAGTTTTTATCAGCCGTTGCCCATACCTGAGAGGCCATGGGAGGCAGTTAGCATGGATTTTGTTCTGGGATTGCCAAGAACGCAAAGAGGGGTTGATTCCATCTTTGTAGTGGACAGGTTTTCGAAGATGGCACATTTTATTCCGTGTCAAAAGACCAGCGATGTGACCCACATTGCAAACTTGTTTTTCAAAGAGGTTGTTAGACTTCATGGATTGTCGAGAAGTATAGTCTCGGACAGGGATACAAAATTCATAGGTCATTTTTGGAGGATGCTATGGAAAAAGCTAGGGACTAACTTAGTGTTTAGTTCGGCTTACCATCCACAGACGGATGGACAGACAGAGGTGGTCAACAAGAGTTTGGGAGACTTACTGCGGAACCTGGTGACGGAGCACCATAACAGCTGGGACAATGTGTTGCCACAGGCAGAATTTGCGTACAATGATTCTGTGAATCGGAGTACAGGTAAAAGTTTGTTTCAGATTGTGTATGGGACACAACCGAGGGGAGTTTCTAAACTCCGAGAGTTAGAACTGGTTGTGACTAGCAGTGCTAGCGCAGAGGAATTCGCTGAAGCAATGAAGGAACTTCACGACAAGGTGAAGCAGCGACTGAATGATTCAAATCAGGAATATAAGCGCAGAGCAGATCAGCATCAGCGACAACTTCAGTTTGAAGTTGGGGATCTTGTTCTGGCACACTTGAGGAAAGAAACGTTCCCAAGGGGAACATATAATAAACTGAAGATGAAGAAAATGGGGCCTTGCAGAGTCCCGAAGAAACTTGGAGAGAACACGTATGAAATTGAGTCGCCGGATGGCATCGGGATATCTTCGATATTTAATGTTTCGGATTTATACCCATATAAGGCTGGATAAGCAAAGACTGGAACTGAGGAACTAGTGATCCAGTGGTAGAAACAATTACCAGTTGCAGAGAAACCACAGATGGAGTGCCTACTAGACAAGCGAGTGGGAAAGAAGACCAGGCGAAAGTAGTATTTTGAGTACCTGGTTAAATGGAAGAATCACCCAGTCGAAGATGCTATTTGGGAGACTGAAGCAATGATACAGAAGCATGGACAGACCGTGCAGGAGCTCATGGACAGGAGCCCATGAAAATTTTCAAGCTGAGGAGTATGATGCAGGAGCATCGCTCACTCATCAAGTGAGCCAGCACATTGAGAGGAAACAACTGGACAGCGCCATCATGCATTTTGAAATACTTTGGAATTATTGCGCCATCCTTTAAATGAAGTCATTTATAAAGAAGCGCACTTGTATGGTAAAGGGGACCTTGAGACTTTAAGCTCTCATCCTTAGTAGGTAGGAAGCCATTTAATAGATTTAATGCAGGTAGATAGATGTTTAAGTCTAGATTAGACAGTTTCGGTTTCGAGAGGGAAAATGGATATAGACACCCTCCTTTGTACATTGTATGATTATTCAGAATCATTCATTCAGGAGAAAGAGGAGAGAGAAAGCAGAGAATTTGTAAAGAACACCCATGTACAGATGTTTTTGAATTAATAGAAGAGAGTCATTGATTCAATTTCATGGTTGGTGTTGTTTTCTCTGTGTATGATGTTTTTGTGCTCATGAATGTTTGTTTTATGGTCATGCTATTGCTTTGAATATGCTTTGCATGTGATTTCAGGGTTTTAACTAAAGTCTGAGAGAGAAGAGAATAAGTTTCAATTGTTTCTCTGTCTGAGATTCCTGCATAGAGTGCAGCTGAATTCATCTGCATAGAGTGCATTGATGAGGCTCGACGGTTAAACCCTTATTTTCATTCACACAGAAGTTGACATGGGGTGGCAGAGTCGTGCAGGAGAAGTGCAGGCTGAATTCGAAGCCTCTGTATTAAATCTGAGTAGCAGAAGGCAGAGACTGTTGTTTCCAGAAGTGCACAGAATCTGGAAGACTCAACACTTTGAGAGTTGTTGAAGGTTGAGCACGAGAAGTGTGTACAAATTATCTGAAGGAGTCATAGTTAACAAGCTCAGAAGGGATAGTTCCTTCGTGATACTGTGGAGACGAACCCAGTAAAACGTTCGATCAGGACGAAGTTTAGAGCGGAAGAATTCCTCAAGGAGGAGGAATCGAAGGTCAGGATTCGCAGGGGAGATTCGCGAAGTCCCGCCAACCGTCAGATCTTGGAGAAGTTGTGCGGGATTCAGTCCTTAAGCGCAGGAAGGGACCAAGAGCCATCGGGATTCGATATATCGGGGTTCGCATAGGCAAGAGTTTCATACATGTGGAAATCGTGATTAGCGATTTCCCGACGCAACTGGAGTCGTTGATCGTCGCAGGGACACGTGGCGCGAGATCCCTAGGAGTCGAGGTTCGGCAGTCGGAGTTTCCACTTGCAAAGGAATTGCTACAGGGGAAATCGCGATCCTGCGATATCCGATAGCACAACGAGAAGAGGGTGACGTGGAGGAGAGCGTCAGCAAGTATATCGGGGATCGGGACTTGGAAGGGTCCGTGAATTGGTGCCACGGGAATCACGATATTCCGATACGCAATTTCCCAACCAGTCCGTAGGGTGTGGACCCCAGAGTGCGGTAAAAGGAGGATAGGTGGCATCGGGGTTCGGGGTTTTGGATACCCGAGGAATGTGCTCACGATTTTCGCGATAACGCAAAACCGAATTTCCCGAGAAGACTGCCGGGAGATAAATAGAGATCATGTGGGTGACAAAAGGTCCCGATACGGGATTTGGAGGGCATTTTAGCTCTTCGGGCCTGAGAAAAAGAAGGTCCTGGTGTAAGTGGGACGCGTGGGCGACGCGTGTTGCATCAACAATTACCATATTTGATAAGGTGAGAGTAGTGTTATTACATAGTTTGTAGCTAGGTCAAATGGCTATAAGATAGAAGGCCAAACTGACATAACATGAACCTATCCCACCCAATGTCACCATGATGGGGAGGTTCTTTCTCTTTAGGGAGGTTAGGCCCAGGGGAGACGTCCCCAGTAACCTGGAGTTTTGAAGAGGCAAGAGTTAAAAAGACAAAGTTAAAGTTCCCCCTTCACAGGTCACCACCAAAACAAACAATCCTTGCTAAACAACCAATAATGAAGTGAAGCCCCAAAGAAGAACACCTGCCTGGAACAAAGCAATATCAAACCAATATATGCAAGCTATAATTCAATGGGTTAGTACTTCATAAGACTATCTGATATCAATATATAGGCAATTATAACAATAAATATTGACGAAGTCAATGTTTTTTAATACATCAATGAAATAATATCACTTCACTAATAAATATCAAGATGATGTAACAATCAATGTATCCAATCAATCCCTTATTCAATAAATGCTTTAAACACCATCCAATTTCCTATAAAAGGAATATTGTCACGTCAAGATGAAGTAACCAAGGGTGACGTCGGCCTTCTTAGGGTTAGTATTTAGCCAGGGTTTCAATTTAGCAAGGTTTTGAGAGTTGTTTGATCACTTTCACTTTAATGGTGGAGGTCTAAGAATAGGGCCTATGGGTTAATGGAGTCAATCTAGAAGAGAATGCAAGGGTTAAAGGAAACTAAGGACTGGAGGGAAGGGTTCTGAAGTGCTGCTATGGTAGGGCCTCAAAATCAAAACCCTAGGGGAGAGAGGCTCACTCCGGTGTTGCTAAAACAAGTCCTCATGCTCTCTCCTCCTTCCTTAGGTCAACTTGGCAAAAATAGCTAGCATGAAAGATAAATCAAGACTAGAGAGTGTAGTGAGGGAGAGTGTTGCTAAGGCAAGGCTCTATCACCAAACCCTAGAAGCAGGACGACCCTAGGTGTAGATAACCTAGGCCTGGGACATCTCCTCCTTCTTGACTTCAGAAAGTACGGCTAGCTCAGGGAGAAGAAGCAATAAGAGTGTAGCTATGGCTAGGCTCTTCCTTCCTTCTTCAATGGCTGAAAATTTCTCTTTTAGGGGAAATGAAACAAGGACCTACTTGTGTGCTTGTCACCTAGGGTTTTTATCAACAAATTATAAACATATGCAAGAATATAATACTACAACCATTCAATCAAGAAGTTTTGCAGAAAAAACACTTACATATCACCATGAAATAACATGCAACCCCTAGTTGTAAACCTTCCTTCAAGAGAAATGCCAAAAATGTGAAAATGCCTTCCTTCAACAAGTGCACCTCACTGAATCAACAAAACAACCCAAGTAGGGTGCTAAAATCAGACCTCACTGATGAGTGAGTGATGTGTTATGTCAAAATGAGGCTAAAACTCCTCAATATATATTGTATCAATGACCTTAATTATTTTTAGGTCATAAAAATGGCCAACAAGACCAGAATATTGTTTTTACATGAAATTGTCAAATCAAAACCCTAACTGATCTATAAAAAAGGTAAAATCCTCTTCAAGGAAGGTGCTAGCCCCTTTTAGGGAAGATGAGACATCCAAGAGCAAAATGTTAGCCCCCCAGGGGCCTCTCCAACATGCCACACGTGCCACTGTTGCCTAGCTTGCCTCAAAAAATATCCATGAAGATGGATGACATCATGGTGAGGATGGGGACATTCTGATCCTTCCAAGGCCAACGTTCTACTAAAAAGGGGTCATTCCCCCTATGTCGGGCTTTGCCAAATTTCCTTTGATGGAACGTCCTCTTTTTCTCTGGTGCAAAACCTCGGTCAAACACTATCCTGTCTCTGCCCCCCCTGATGGGGTGTCAACAACCATCTGATGGGCTCTTCAGCCCCATGGAGGTCCGAACTGATCATCTCCCCATGTGTACAGGTCCAAATGGTACCTGTCCATCAGGCATGGTCCTACACATAAAAAACTACGCCCTCCATGGGCTCATCAGTCACCGGGATCATAACAATGTTAATCACGTTTCATCATCAACTTTATCAAACATATGCATAAGACCCTAATACATCAATCAATAGCTTAAAGAGATTACAAAAACCTGCAATACATGACTTGAGAAAAAGACAAGACGTCCTATTGGGCTAGTATCCATAAGAAACGGGAAGTTTCCAGGAAGGTTTCATCCAAGCCATGTAAATGAGATGATGTGGCTAAGGGATGTCTAGACATGTGGGTCGAGTGAGAGCTAGGGATGCATAATGCTATCTGTGAGTGCCTTTGTAGAAGGCGAGTTGTACCCGTCATGGATGCAATTTTTCCAAGCCCGTTCTTGCCTTTATTATTTTCTTTTATTTTCTTTTATTTTCTTTTTCTTCTTCTTCTTCTTTTTATTCAAGGGCTAACCAGAGGACATTGCCTTGGCATGGTGACCAAAGCCGACAGTGTTACCCACAAGTACTTTCACAAAGATGAAAAGGTTGGCTCGTGATGAGACCCCCTTTCCCTTCGCCATGCAACCAAAGGTCACTGCCCTGGCGTGGTAACTAGATGGTGGCAATGTCATACTGTTAGGTACCCATGAACATAATAGGCTGGCTCGTGATGAGACCCCCTATCCTCTTGACTAGGTCTTGTTTGTTATTTTCTGGGTCCCTCTTGTTTCTTGCTGAGAGGCTTTTTATTTCCTTCTCAAAGATCCCTGGGCGAAGCATCTCAAGGTTTCATTTCTAGGATTTTATCTTTTACCAGCTTCTTTTACCTTCTGGGCCTTTAGCCCCTTCTTCCCACGAGATAAGGTGCAACCCTACAAATAGGTCAATCCAATGCCCAGACAAGGGGAATGGGATAAATGAGCGGGAGATAAGATGAAAAAAGTGGTGGTATGATAGGAGCGGACGATGCCTCTTTAGAAATTTCTCGGGTGGCAAACCAAAACCTATGGGTACAGGCTTTCTAGGGCACCCTGTCAATCTCCCCCAAGCACGGTCAAGTGGGCCAATGTAAGATCCAACCAGTTGTCAGAGATAAAAGGAATCAGATGCATATATTTAAAGGTTTTAATGATCAAAAGTGACACATACCATGATACCTGGACCAATTACCTCATGGAGCAAGAGCCTCCTCCGATTCAAGACCAAGCCGAAGGTGATGGATGCTTTTGTTGCTCACAAGACAAGTCTGATGAAAGAAGAAAAGGATGGGCCCTCCAAGGCCATGCTCAGGTCAATCTTGCTCTCGGTACTCCATGTCTGGGACATGTGGGCCTCGAGACATGATCTCCTAGTTATCCCTAAAAATCAGGAATAACAAGTAGCAAGGACTTGATAGGCTAAAACACTAGGTGGTGGATAAGAGAATGGAATTTGGGTTAGGACCTAAGGGACTGTTTGAAAAATGGGTGGTAAGGAACTTGGCATTTTCTCTGGGTCTGATTGTGACGTTGAAGTCTCCACAATGATTGGGGTGGCGTGTTCATCGAGGGGAGGTTTGTCCTAAATTTCGATGCCATTTGAGGTAACAACACATACTTGTGTAGACCCGACAGGTGGGGTAATGGGAGTATCTCCTTGATAAGAACCCAAGAGGGAGGGGCCTTGAAATATTCCTAGTCCGATGTCGACAACTAATGAGATGTCAGCACTAGACTGTATGAGAGGGAGTGCATTATCAATTTTGTCGAATGATTGGGCTTGTAGTGTGTTAACTAGTCAATGGTGACTATCTTCCCATTATGGGAGAAGAGCATGGTGTGAAAAATGGATGATGCAACTACCTTCATGGCATACATGTAGCTACATCTAAAGAGGATGTTGTAATATAATGGGGCATCGATAACTTCGATCTCGATGATAACGGGTTTACCTCCAAGTTCTGTGGGCCCATATTGGTAGAGGAATTCTTGTTGTGATGGGAGGCCATCATATTCTCGAAGAGTGATGGTTGATGGGATGAGTTCAGGGGAACCGAGTTGTTTCCATACAGATTTGGACATGATACATGTGGATGCCCCTTCGTCGATGATGAATCGATGGATTGGGTAGTTGTGGATTTTAACTGGAATTTGGAAAGCTACCAGTGATGGTAAACATGGTTCACTATTGTCTAATTCAAAGGTGATCAGATGGGTATTTTATGGGTCAAATGCCCCTAAGGTTGAGAGCAAATTTTTTCGTTGGGATGGAAAAGTTTGGAGGACCTCCAAGACAGACATGGTTGCAAGGGATTGTGTCAAGTCGTCAATGAGGTTGTACGAGTGTGCTTACCTAGCATGGGGGTTGCTTACATTCCTGCGCAATGGTATGCGCAGAATCTGAGTAGTGGTCTCGGTGATGGGACGGGCAATGGTCAAAGATTTCCCTGCTGGTATTGGGGAGGAATTTGGTTTGGTTAGGTTCGAGTCGAGAGGCATACCATATTGTAGGTTGCATGTTTGGAGTAGGAATTCCTCTTTAGTGGTGAGGAGGATTGGTTGATCAATGATATTTCTGGATTGCGGTGGCCTCAAATTATGAGGTTGTCCCATATGTGGTGGGAGGGGTGTTAGTGATTTCTAGGGGGGATTTGTTGAGTTATTCTTTCAATGAGTCAAAAGTGGTTTTGACATGTTGATCCCAATGGAAGGGGATATTGTGTGGTAATAAATGCAAGAATCCATGGGCGTGTATGGTGTAATCAGGGACAAAGTAGCATAGGAAGTTGGATTTGCCTTGAAGGCTTTGCAGTTGTCGCAAATTATTTAGAGGGGGGATCTCGTTAATGGTTTGGACCTTAAGGGGTCCAGTTTGATTCCTTCTTTGGAAACGATAAAACCAAGCAATCGTCCTTTGGTTACATACAACACACACTTGAGGGGGTTCAACCAGATATTATCTCAACAACATCGTTGAAATACAAGCCGTAAATGTTCTAGATGCTTAGAACTTTTCTTAGACCGAGTAGTGAGATCATCTAAGTAGGCCAGGATGATATGGGTGAGATCATGGAAAGTGTATGTCATGGCCCGCTGGAAAGTAGCACCAACGTTTTTAAGACTGAATGGCATAACTCGATAGGAGAAGGTGCAGCATGGGGTGGTAAATGCAATTTTGTATTGTTCTGCATGGAGAATCTGGATTTCATTGTAGCTAGAGAATTCATCCATTAATTAGAGGAATTTGTGCCTAGCATAAGTGTCGATAACTTTATCGATGAAGGGAGTGGGAAAGTTGTCCTTGGGACATGCTTGGTTGAGATCGTGGAAATCGGTGCATACGTGAATGGTTCCTTGTTTCTTGTTGACTGGGATAGGATTGGAAACTCATGATGTGTATGTGATGGGGTATATGAACCTAGTTGACCGTAATTTATCGATCTTTGCTTTGATAGACATGGATTTTGAAGGCCAAAGTGGTATTTGTTTTTAGTGAACAGGGGAAACATCCGGCCATGTGTCGATGTGATGTTCAACAATGCTTGGGTCTAATCCAGGAATTTTTGTGTATGACCAAGAAAATACGTCTCATAATTCCTAAAAGAGGGCTTTGTAAGTAGTGATTGTTGACGATTAAAATCACAACAAGGAATTTCTCCAGTAAAGTATTGCTAAAGCCCTATTATTTAAACTATGCTAATAATATAATACTAGTAGGTGGGACCCCTTGTAGACTGGAGGCTCGAAGATAGTCATATCACAATTTAAGTTGTTGTTTCCACGTTGCTTACACAGTCCTATATGGTTGACAATGCAGTCTTGGTTTCATTTTGACATAGTAACAAGTGGATGATTCATTTTATGGGATGTTCTGCAATTCAAAACATTATTTTTATGTTATGATGGGCATATATTTACAATTTCTATGATTTGATCATGTCACAAATCATCGTAATCCACCACTTGGCCACATACACACAAGAAACATGTTAGTAATAACATAACCAAGAAAATAAACTTATAAAAAAAATCATAAAAGGAAAGGATCTATGTTTGAGTTATGTTAAGGATTATATGCAAATGAAAAGGCAAAAGATGTTAGTGTTAGTCCTAACTATTATATGGTTGGTTAGTGGCTATGCGATTTTCATTTGAATTATTTTGGATGCATGTAACATTGCAATACATATGGTATGGCATAAGAGCTTGGAAAAGGTTAATGTGTGAATGATTTGGGTGGCGCATTGGGGAAGGAATATCGTCGCATATTTTAATGGTTTGGAAATTGATCACATGGTTTAATACATTGGTGAATGTTGGTTGTCTTGTACTTTGGAATTAAATAGGATAGGAGATGGAAGAGACATCTAGTAAATGCACGTCACTCCATACTCCCCCCATTAGTCATCACCCTAGTATGTTCTTTGTTGCATTTCGGTTTGTTGGTGGTTAAGCTCTACATTTCAGGCTTGGGAAGAAAACACTAGGCCAACTCGCCCTTTTAAGCTCTTTGTTACAGGTATGGTTCTTTTACACCCCATCCTTGAGTTATTCTCTATGTATGAACAAACATTGGCTCAATAATTCTTGGGTTTGTGTTTTCCTAAGAATTGCAATTGTGTTTTAATGGTGGAGGGTTTCGCTCTATGTATTCTTGTCTGTTGCTTCCTCATAGTCATGAGTATAACCCTATCCAGTCGCATTTAGATTGCCATTTGGTTGTTGTGTATTTCTTGTACCAGAGTCATGGTCGTGGGCTCAGTGTCTTGGAACTAAAGTATTTAGAGAATTGGTCTTAGGGTGGCCATAATGTTGATATATACCATATGGTTATGGAGTGATATGATTTATGCCTCAGTGTTATGCATCCTCACTGGAATTGTTGTCAAATGGTTTGACTCTTAAGAAAATTGATAGAGGTTATATCTTTGTGTGTTCTTTATAACCATCATTGTTCATTAAACATTTGCCTCTCTTCTGCAGCCATAAAGAACACTATGTTCACCGACCTTTTCTATCCTACCCGTCGTTGTCTTCCTCTGTGGCTAATTGTTGTTCCATTTCCCATACTCAGAGTTATAAGGAAACCTTGTGGCTTACTAATGTGTCTGTATCGAAACGGTTTTTGCATGTGGTTGATATGTCTCTAAGGACCTCCAGTTCTATGTGCTATTGTTGAATGCGCATGCTCTTGATTGTCTCCTTGTATTTGTTGTGACAGAGCCCGATTTTAAAATCCCCAACTGTCTGCTCCCTTCGGGCATCTTCTTGGTTGTCAAAGATTGGTTTATCAAGTGGAGTAGTTATGGAATTTTTCGTTGAGTCCCTATCTCATCTTTCTATGATTAAATTGGTTGAAGATTTATGATTGGGAATGATTAATTATATATAGTCAGGGGTTGTTATGCTCTCGTTATGTTTCCACTCACTGTGTTCTTACAACGTTGTCTTAATTGCAAAATGGAAACACATGTGTGTTTCCCTGGGCCCAATCGGGGTTGTAGCAAATTATGGAATTGGTCACTGTGTGTATTTGGTTATGTTCATTGTGCATATATTATTGAATCATCATGCATATTGGAAATGGTTACATCGATAGTGATGAGGTTTGAGTTTTATGTTGATTGTGGTTTCATTACAAAATCTTATTGGTTGATATGATGAAAGATGTATGTAATCGAGCATGGTTTGGAAGTCTGTTCAATTTGGAAAGGGACCTGTGCATATGTTTTAATTGGCCAATTGTGAATTGATAGACAATGTATGATATTTTTATAGTGATGCATTATGGGATAGAGGTGGAGCAATGTTGTTCTGTGTTTTCTTTAAATTCTTAAAAGGAAAGGAAGGAAATTAAAGACCAAGCATTTTCTTAACAGGACTGTTGAATGGAAAGTTGTTCTGATTATGAGTATGATTGCACAGACTGTTCTAATTGAGAATTTTTGACAAATTTAAATGCTGGGACAAAAAACAGTTTGATACACAGTGATTGTTGATATGGTGTTGGTATTTTTTGTATTGAGTTTAGTACAGAGTTATGTTTTACTTAATTGGTTTTATGAACAATATTTGTTATTTCCCTTCCATTCTCCCACTTTCAGCACATTACAAATCCCCTCATATTCCCATATTCACTATCCACGCCATGTTCTTAAAATTAAATTATAATTAAATGAAAACTTTGTACTATAGCAATTGAAGGATGACATGGAGATGAGTTACAATTGATATGTTTGGTTATTACAATACAATTGATTGTTTGATGATTTGTTGAGCGGTAATCATGATCTACCTCACCTCATTTCACCACTTTTCTCTCAATACAATCCCTGATATATCCCAGAACCTTTATTCACCCCATACTCATTGACAAGTATTAAACGGTTTTTATGAATTGGATTGCATGAGTCTGATGTGTTGTTGAGCCAAACTTTGTTTCATATTTAAATAGATGTCATGTATGGTTTGTTGAAGAAATTAGTTGCTAATAAACATTGCATACATGAATGAGCTTCTTCAGCAGAGGAATCCATTGTCGGAATAATAAGGGAAGAGGAAATTGCAACATGGGCCCTAGAAGGCCAAGGTTTTCTATACATTTTGACATAGATGCACAAGAATTGAACCAGTTATTCCAAGCTGGGTTTTTCAACTGGATTGGACAAGAGGTGGTCCAACCTAGGCCAGAAAGGCCTCCTTTCCAGCCCCCTCATGTATCATTACAACCTAAAGTCCCTGAAAATGATGGATGGCAAGAGATTGTTCACCCAAAAGTCTCCCAACATCGTGGTTGGCCCGATTTGTCTTTACCTGCTCCTCCTCCACCGGTTAAACCAATTGTCTAAGCTTCCCCTGCAAACTCACCAGTACAGTCTTCCCATGCAAGAAAGAGATTAAAAATTGAAGCCCACCATCCACGTGATAAAGGAAAATATGTTGTTGCCCCATCCTCTCCCTCAAGTGATTCTGCCAAATTCGTTTCCTCCCGCATGCACTTGAGAGATGATTGCTCTCATGTTATCAGTGATATTAGGCCTAAAGGCTCCACACATCCTAAGGCAAATTCAGAGAAATCAAAGGGAGACAGTAGCAACAAAGGGAAAATTGCCTCCCAAAGTGGAAAATATGGTTTTTGAGTGTTTTATTTATTGATTGTTGAGAACAGTTGGCTGCTGAAGTTTTTGGACAACACACTATTTTTTGATATGTTGGATACTATATATTTTTTGTATATGGTTTCAAATATCATTGATATTAATTTTCAAAATTATGAGAGTGATGATGGGAGCCACAAGGAGGGATGTGTTTGATTGATTAATTAGTTGTGTTTATGTTGTTAAGAAACTAAAGGGAGTAACAAGGGGTCTCACCTACTAGTTATTATTTATTAAAGACCCTTATTATTATTATTTTATTAATTTTCCTCCTAAACTAAAAGTTAGTTGAGTTTTAATTAACTTAACTAAAAGAGGTAGTTTAACTACTTCAACTAATTATGATTTCTTAAAGGCAAAAAGAGAAGGAGGAACACGAGAGAATAGAAGGAGAAAGCATACTAAGGTCCGCTCTTAAGTTTTATTGAGATAGTTTAGTTTTCATTCATTCTTAAATTCATTGAAAGCCTAATTCTCGTTTATGACAACAGGGTCCTATTGTAGACAACAAGATTCAAGGTTGAATTACATCATTCAGACACTTGTTTTTCAGAGGTGTTGATCTATCTTTGATAGTCTATGTAGACTTGTCTGTTTGTGAATTAAATTTTGATGACTGATAAAAGATATTGTGTAGAGTCGAGTGGGCAGCAATCTGTGGCAAGCTGATCCAGCTTCTAAAGTTTAGTTTTTTACTTTCTGTTAGAAGTCCTTTTGTATGGTTTTCATCGGGGAACTCTAAGTTTGACTTTGGTCCAAACTTCCTCAGGGAATTTTGTAAAGAGAATGATTCTTTTGGTAAATTGGAATGAAATAAAAGTTTGATTTATGTCTCATCTATGTTAATTATTGACTTGGTATTTTTTGCTTCTGTCTCTACATTTACTTTTGCATCTGTTATATCTAAAAAATTACATAAATATTGAATTTTTTAGCAATATTTTATTTATAAGAAAATTGGCCTAAGCCCTTGTGACCAATACTTGTGGATTAGGAAACAATTTTTTAGGCTATAAACATAGGGTGATGTTCCCATCTATCTTTCTTTAGCCAAGCAAGATCTGAAAATTCTTGAGTAATATCATTTCATATATTTTCCTCAACATTTATTTCGTCGACCATACTAGGGAGATCTTCCATTTCTCTCTGTTCGATTTTTATGCTTGATTATCATCCCTTATATCTATTTTTCAGATATTGATTCTTTGACTGTTTCATTTCTTAATATTGTACTTATTGCAAGACATCCTAATATTGAGCCCGATCTTCAATGTCATACCAACATTGATTTAAACTTGTTTAACACCATCCTAGATACTGCTAATAACCAGGCTGAACTTAATCATTCATGGGCAGCAATTGAACAAGATATAAGTGCCCAAGAACATTGTGAAGCTAGACATAGATAGCTTAGGAATCAGCCATAACTTTCTTTTCCATCTTTGATCTTCTTTTCATGTCCTTGGACCCTCATGTTTCTAGGAGAAGAAGAGGCTTATCACCTTAAATTAATCCTATTGTTGAAATAGGAAGAAGGAACGTTGTGTTATCAACCCAACAAAGTGATCTAAGAAGAACCTTGTCTGATTCTTCTAGTTTGTCTTTCTCTCCCTTACCTATCATCCACAAGATGGCATCTAGTGGTGGTGTTGGTGGCACTGGAGGTGCTTCTTCATCTCAATATTCAACTTCATTGATGATTGGTAGATTATATAGTCACCAAGTCCCCATCCAATCTACCACAAACCCCACCAAAGTCATTAAAAAATATGGGCTTTTCAGTTTGAAGAAGAGGCTACAACCACACCCTGGCATGTTTCCTCTCCTCTTAACCTGGCACCTACTACTCATCCACTACCTAAATTAAAAGAGAATCTCCCTAGGTTTTCAGGCAATAACACTATCACTACGAATGAACACTCGGTGGCATTTTCTAATGACTGCCACAACATACGATCCAATGACAACGATATTGTTATGCGCTTATTTGTCAATTCCCTTGAAGGGAATGTTGCAACTGATTTATTTGATCTCTCTCCTAAGATTTTATCTACTTGGGAGGAGTTATTTTATTGGTTCAAATCCACCTATGGGTAATCCAAAATCCCAGCCGAGCAGTTACGAGAATACAATAACATCGCTTATAAGGATGGTGAACTTGTGTTTCATCAAGTTATACAATTAAATCCCTAAACTCATTCGACCTCAGAACCAAGACGCTTTCATGCATTATTATAATGTGTTACCTTCCCCCTACCTTCATAGGCTTGAGGAAAAGACCATTGATAACCTCAGTTCCGCTCTGCATACTTGTTTAGAGTATGAAGAACAACTTGAAAGAATAGGTCTTCCTCAGGGAGATTCAGTTAAACAAACAAGCATGTCCACCTTCTTATATCTTGTACAAGACATGAATAATTGTATGATAGCGTATGAGAGAAAGGGAAATGTCTCCCCTCTTACTCCTGGAGATTCATCCTCTTCTGCACCCCCTTTAGAAATCCAAATGAAAATAATTTCCAGCCTAAAGTTATCATGCCTCGTAGCTGGTGTAACTTTTACGGGGAACACCATGAGGAAAGTACATGCGAGGTAAAGAAGAGTACCAGGGATAAAATCTTTGGTAAGATACTTGAAACTACCATCATTGTTCTAGACTTTGCGAAGCCAGAAGATGTCATGATCATCAATACTAGGAATAAATCACATGCTCTCAAAAGAAAATGTGATCCTCCCCGCAATTCTTCTAGCCCGTGCTCATCCTCACCAACTGCTACTGTTCAGGTTCCTAAGGCTCCTAACAGTCAAGGAACTACCTCCCCTCTCCCCTCTTCCAAATACAATATTCTAAATCAGTTGGCCAACATTAAAGCAGATGTAACCCTTCTGGACATGTTTTCCATCTTTGAACAACGGAAGCATCTAAAACACTTCATGGAAGGAAAAACTTTCATTGTAGCCAACCTCTCTGGAGAGGTAGATGAAGAGGATTCGTCTGTAAATAAAATAGGTGTACATAACTTTAGGCACCCTGTAAAAAACCCTTCGTTTTATATTTCTATAAAGATTATGGATAAGATTTCCCATTGTTTCCTCATCGACGGTGGTTCGGGCCCAAGTGTAATGTCGAAGATTATTATGGAAGAGCTAGGCTTGTCTTGTACAAATGAAAATGCTAGAAGCATGCTCTCTTATAATAGTCTACAACAAACGACCATAGGTGGAATCAAGGACGTGACCTTGGTTTTGTGTGCACAACCTGAAATTAGGACAACCCTTATTATCCAGGTAATTGATTTGCCAATAAGAAACTACTCAATCATCCTAGGAAGAGTTTGGCAAGCTTTGACGGGTGGATACCTCTCACTCAACGGGACTTACTTATCCATTCATCGGAATGGTAAAAACATCACAGTCCTTAGAGAGGGAAGTATTTCACCTTACATAGAAAGTGTTCCACAGCCTAATGTGAATTATATCGAGGAGGACCTAGGAGTATATTCCATCTTTGTCGAGGAGGATAACACTCCCTTGGAACAAATCGAATTAGATGACAGTATGTGGCGTATGCACTTTGATGGTTCATGCTCTAATGAAGGAAACATAGCTCGCATTATCTTGTAATCTCCTATAGGGAAAATTCATAACTTTTCTTATAGGTTAGAGTTTGCTTGCACAAACAATGTCACTGAATTTGAAGCTTTACTATTAGGCATTGAAAACGTCTATAATCTGGGTTGTGTTCACCTTACAGTTTTGGGGGATTTTGAGCTTGTTGTGAACCTTGTATGTAAGATATACTATCCTAGAAACAAGTTGATGAAAAGATACACCCAAATTGTTTGGGCACTTATCTTGAACTTACTATCTTTCAACATTACTCATGTTAAGAGGGAATTGAACTCAATGGTTGATCGGTAAGCTGTTTTTGCAACCTCTCCTAATCGACAACTTCTGCCACAAAGACCCGATTTCACTTTTCAATCTCTATATCATCCACATATCCCTGACAACATAGAATCATGGAAAGTCTTCCCTAGTGATGACAAAATCTCTTCTTTCATTCAAAATGAACCTTCTAAGCCTAAGGAAATTATATCAATGGAAGATAACAAGATTCTTAAGGGCTTGAATCCTCTAGAGAGTTCATTTTAATCAAGTGATGTAGGAAACAAAGAGAAACATAAAGAAGAGGAGTCGAAAAGGAAGGTGGGTGAAACCATTTCCTTGAACATTGGAACACTCAAGTCTCCAAAGAATGTTAAAATAGGTGCCCAATGTTCTGATGAAGAAAAAATGAAGTTTTCCAGTCTGCTTGTTGAATTTCAAGATGTTTTTGCTTGGTCTTATGAGGATATTCGTGGTTTTGATCTCGCTCTTATAAAACATGCCATTCCTATTAAGAAGGGCATAAAACCAGTTAGGCTAAAACAAAGAACAATTAACCCTGCACTAGAAGCCACTATTCGAAAGGAATTGGAAAAACTCTTGAACGTTGGGATTATCTTTCCAGTTAAGTATTCAGAATGGGTTTCTAATTTGGTTCCCATTCGGAAAACAACTGGTCAAATCAGATTGTGCGTAGATTTTCGTGCATTAAATCAGGCTAGCATAAAAGATCACTTTCCTCTCCCTAATATGGAAATGATTTTGTAGCAAGTTGCAGGGTCGCAGATGATGTCCTTACTTGACGGTTTCTCTGGTTACAATCAAATCAAGGTAAAAATGGCAGATAAATATAAAACCACTTGTATTACTCGGTGGGGCACTTTTTCTTATGATCGTGTGCCTTTTGGCTTATGCAATGCAAGTCCCACTTTTCAAAGGGCTATGCAGATAGTTTTTGGCGATTTGATTGGCAAGATTATTCATATCTATCTTGATGACTTAACCGTGTACTATAAAAGACAAGCATATGTTTCAAGGTTTAAAAAATTAAGTCTGTGTCCTTTCAAGATCGCTTTTGTCCTAGGTGCAAACTCTTACATTCTAAAGGATTTACAAGAGCGATTGTTTTCCTACATCACTAACAGTTCTCACCTAAAACATTATGTGGAACCAAACTTGAAAAGTTTAACACTGTTTGGATTGTTCTGTATTTTAGTAGTTCAATTTTGCTTTCATTTTAGTAGTTTTCATTTCTGCTATTTCAATTCTTCTTTTACAATAGTTTTATATTATGCTTTCATTTTAGTAGTTTTGTTTCTTCTGTTTGCATTTCTGTCTTTCCATTTCTATTTTTTTTAATTTTGTAGTTTCATTTATGTTATGACATTTCTTGCTTTTGTTCTTTTGATTTCAATTTTTGTCAAGAATAAAATGTTGGATCAGTTATGCCACAGTGACACTCCTTCAAAGTATTGTTAGTCAATAACAATCAAGCTTACATGGTTGTTATGATGTTCCCCTTGAAGGCATCATTGAATTTGTTATCTGCTTTCGTTGTTGTTTTATGAGATAGTTGGTTATATCTCGCTTCTGCTTTCCATTTCTTCATCCATTTTGAGATTCAAAAGAGTAGGTCTAGAAAAAAATTCTCCTTGAAGTCAAGAGAAAATTTTGGTTGAATGATTATGCTTACAGGGATAAACCCCCTCATACTTAACACTTTCCATGAGTTATTCTCAAATTCCCGGTCATTTTTCCATTAAATCCGCTCACTTCCCCCTGTGGCACAATCATTTTGAATTAGATCTTCTCGATCTGATGTTACTTGGTCTGTGAAACCATACATTCTGAGTTCTTAATCTGTTGGAAACAGATTTCCCTATGGATTCACCAGTTTTTTGACGATTAAAATCGCAATGAGGAATTTTGCCCGCAAAGTATTACTAAAGCCCTATTATTTAAACTATGTTAATAATATAATACTAGTAGGTGGGACCCCTTGTAGACAGGAGGCTCGAATATAGTCATATCACATATTTTTTGTTGTTGTTTCGACATTGCTTACACAATACTATATGGTTGACAATCCAGTCTTGGTTTCATTTTGGCATAGTAACATGTGGATGATGCATTTTATGGGATGTTCTGCAATTCAAAACATTATTTTTATGTTATGATGGGCATATATTTATAGTTGCTATGATTTGATCATGTCACATATCATCGTGATCCACCACCTGGCCACATACACACAAGAAACATGTTAGTAATGACATAACCAAAACAAAAAAAGAAACTTATAAAAAATATCCTAAAAGTAAAGGATCTATGTTTGAGTTATGTTTAGGATTATATGCAAATGAAAAGGTAAAAGATGTTAGTGTTAGTCCTAACTATTATATGGTTCATTAGTGGCTATGCGATTTTCATTTAAATTATTTTGGGCATATATAAAATTGAAATACATATGGTATGGCATAAGAGCTTGGCAAAGGTTAACATGTGAATCATTTGGGTGGCGCATTGGGCAAGGAATATCGTCGCAGATTTCAATGGTTTGGAAATTAATTACATGGTTTAATGCATTGGTGAATGTTGGTTGTCTTGTACTTCATAATTGAATAGGATAAGAGATGGAAGTGACGTGCAGTAAATTCATGTCACTCCATACTCCCCCCATTGGTCGTCACCCTAGTATGTTTCTTTGTTTCATTTTAGTCTGTTGTTGGTTAAGCTCCACATTTCAGGCTTGGGAAGAAAATGCTCGGCCAACTCACCCTTTTAAGCTCTATGTTACAGGTATGGTTATTTTTCACCCCATCCATGAATTATGCTCTGTGTATGAACAAAAAATGGCTTAGTAATGCTAGGGTTTGTGATTTCCTGAGAATTTCAACTGTGTAAATGCGTGATTTTCTCTCTGGAATGATTGTGTAATTGTTCGGATTACACGCAAAAGAATTGGTTTTTGGTTGACTTATGCATTCACTAGTTGCTCTATTGGTTAAAAGCGTGGTGGGTCTCTGTGGATATTAAGTGAATGTGGTATTATCGCTCTGTGTTTTAATGGTGGAGGGTTTCTCTCTGTGTATTCTTGTCGGTTGCTTCCTCATAGTCATGAGTATAACCCTATCCATTCGCATTCAGACTGACATTTGGTTGTTGTGTATTTCTCCTACCAGAGTCATGGTCGTGGGCTCAATGTTTTCGCACTAAAGTATCTCAAGAATTGGTCTTAGGCTGGCCATAATGTTGATATATACTGTATGGTTATGGAGTGATATGAGTTATGCCTCGGTGTTATGCATCCTCACTAGCATTGTTGTCAAATGGTTTGTCTCTTAAGAAAATTGACAAAGGTTATATCTCTGTGTGTTCTTTATAACCATCATTGTTCAATAAACATTTGCCTCTCTTTTGCAGGCGTAAAGAACACTACATGCATCGGCCTTTTCTATCCTACCCGTTGTTGTCTTCCTTTGTGGCTAATTGATGTTCCATTGCGAAGACTGGGAGTTATAAGGAGACCCTGTGGATTACTATTGTGTCTGTATCGAAAGGGTTTTTGCATGTGGTTGATATGTCTCTAAGGACCTCCAGTTCTCTATGCTATTGTTGAATGAGCACGCTCTTGATTTTATCCTTGTATTTTTGTGACAGAGCCTGATTTTAAAAGCCCCAATTGTCTGCTCCCTTCGGGCATCTTCTTGGTTGTCAAAGATTGGTTTATCAAGTGGAGTGGTTATGGAATTTTTCTTCGAGTCCCTATCTCATCTTTCTATGATTAAATTGGTTGAAGAGTCATGATTGGGAAGGAGTAAGTATATACAATCAGGGGTTGTTATCCTCTCATTATGTTTCCACTCACTGTGTTCTTACAATGTTGTCTTAATTGAAAAATGGAAACACCTGTGTGTTTCGCTGGGCCCGATCAAGGCTGTAGGAAATTATGGAATTGGTGACTGTGTATATTTGGTTATGTTCATTGTGCGTATATTATTGAATCATCATGCATATTGGAAATGGTTACATCGACAATGATGAGGTTCGAGTTTTATGTTGACCGTGGTCTCGTTGCAAAATCTTATTGGTTGATATGATGAAAGATGTATGTAATCGAGCATATTTTGGAAGTCAGTTCGATTTGGAAAGGGACCCATGCATATGTTTTAATTGGTCGATTGTGAATTGATAGACAATGTATGATATTTTTATAGTGATGCATTATGGGATAGAGGTGGAGCAATGTTGTTGTGTGTTTTCTTTAAATTCTTAAAAGGAATGGAAGGAAATTAAAGATCAAGCATTTTCTTAACAGGAATGTTGAATGGAAAGTTGTTCTGATTATGAGTATGATTGCACAGACTGTTCTAATGGAGAAGTTTTGAGAAATTTAAATGATGGGACAACACACAGTTTGATACACATTTATTGTTGATATGGTGTTGGTATTTTTTGTATCGAGTTTAGTACATAGTTATGTTTTACTTAATTTGTTGTATGAACAGTATTCGCTATTTCCCTACCATTCTCTCACTTTCCGCACATTACAAATCCACTCATATTCCAAGATTCACTATCCACACCCTGTTCTTAAAATTAAATTATAACTAAATGAAAACTGTGTACTATAACAATTGAAGGATGACACAGAGATGAGTTACAATTGATATGTTTGGTTATTAAAATACAGTTGATTGTTTGATGATTTGTTGAGCAGTAATCATGATCTACCTCCCCTCATTTTACCACTTTTCACTCAATACAATCCCTGATATATCCCATAACCTTTATTCACCCCCTACTCATTGACAAGTATTAAATGATTTTTATGGATTGGATTGCATGAGTCTGATGTGTTGTTGAGCCAAAATTTGTTTCATATTTAAAGAGATGTCATGTATGGTTTGTTGAAGAAACTAGTTGATAATAAACATTGCATACGAGAATGAGCTTCTTCAACAGAGGTAGCCATGGCTGGAATAATAGGGGAAGAGGAAATTGGAATATGGTCCCTAGAAGGCCAAGGTTTTCTATACATTTTGATGTAGATCCACAAGAATTGAACTAGCTATTCCAAATTGGGTGTTTCAACTGGATTGGAAAAGGGGTGGTCCAACCTAGGCCAGAAAGGCCTCCTTTCCAACCCCCACATGTTCTTGGTATCCCAGTTCCCCCTCATGTCTCGTTACAACCTAAAGTCCCTGAAAATGATGGATGGAAAGATATTGTTCACCCGACAGTCTCCCAACATCGTGGCTGGCCCAATTTGTCTCTACCTGCTCCTCCTCAATCGGTTAACCCAATTGTCCAAGCTACCCCTACACACTCACCAATACAGTCTTCCCACGCAAGCAAGAGATTAAAAATCGAAGCCCACCATGCACCTGATAAAGGAAAAGTTGTTGCTGCCCCCTCCTCTCCCTCAAGTGATTCTACCAAATCTATTTCATCCTGCATGCACTTGAGAAATGATTGCTCTCATGTTATCAGTGAGATCGGGCCTAAAGGCTCCACACAGCCTAAGGAAAATTCAGAGAAATCAAAGGGAGACAATAGCAACAAAGGGAAAATTGCCTCCCAAAGTGGCAAATAGGGTTTTTGAGTGTTTTATTTATTGATTGTTGAGAATAGTTAGCTGCTGAAGTTTTTGGACAACACACTATTTTTGGATATGTTGGATATTATATTTTTTTGGATATGGTTTCAAATATCATTGATATTAATTTTCAAAATTATGAGAGTGATGATGGGAGATACAAGGATGGATGTGTTTGATTGATTAACTAGTTGTGTTTATGTTGTTAAGAAACTAAAGGGAGTCACAAGGGGTCCCACCTACTAGTTATTATTTATTAAAGACCCTTATTATTATTTTTTTATTAATTTTCCCCCTAAACTAAAAGTTAGTTGAGTTTTAATTAACTTAACTAAAAGAGGTAGTTTAACTACTTCAACTAATTTTGATTGCTTAATGGCAAAAAGAGAAGGAGGAATAAGAGAGAATAGAAGGAGAAAGCATACTAAGATCTGCTCTTTAATTCATTGAAAGCCTAATTCTCTTTTAAGACAACAGGGTCCTGTTGTAGACAACAAGATTCAAGGCTGAATTACATAATTCAGACACTTGTTTTTCATTGGTGTTGATCTATCTTTGATAGTTTGTGTAGACATGTTTGTTTGTGAATTAAATTTCATGAGTGATAAAGGATATTGTGCAAAGTCGAGTGGGCGGCAATCTGTGGCAAGTTGATCCAATTTCTAAAGTTCAGTTTTTTATGTTCTGTCAGAAGTCCTTTTGTATGGTTTTCATCGGGGACATCTAAGTTTGACTTTGGTCCAAACTTCCTCGGGGAATTTTGTAAAGAGAATGATTCTTTTGATAAATTGGAATGAAATAAGCGATTGCTTTCTGTCTCATCTATGTTAATTATTGACTTTCTATTTTTTGCTTATGTCTCTACATTTACTTTTTCATCTGTTATATCTAAAAAATTACATAAATATTGAATTTTTTAGCAATCTTTTATTTATAAGAAAATCAGCCTAAGCCCTTGTGACCAATACTTGTGGATTAGGAAACAATTTTTGAGGCTATAAACATAGGGTGATATTCTTGTCTATCTTGCTTTAGCCAAGAAAGATATGAAAATGCTTGAGTAAGATCATTTCATATCTTTTCCCGAACAATGATCTCCTCAAGGGTGCATGCGACACCAAGTGTGATTTCTTTGATGATGCTTGGTTTGATTGAAATGTCGATTTTGATGGTAGGGGAGATGTTGCCCATGTTCCCTTTTTCAAAGGCATCGAGTGTTGGGATTAGGTTATTGAACCAATCAACATGTCTTGGGGAATGGAATCTTTAGTTTCAATTGCATAGACCTGAGGGTGTAGGCAGTGTTGAAATGCTTCTCGGGATAAGAAGAAAGAGTGATGGTGGATGTCATCCCATGGATAGTCTGGTGTTGTCATGGCATCGATGATATTTTCATCAAAATGGAAGACCTGTGAGAACAAGAGGTCCTTAGAGGTTTGAACAGGTCGGAGAGATGTGTTAGCACCCAATGTTTGAGGTACATTGGTGATGATGTCATTTTCTATGGAAGTGGGACAAGACGTAGATGGGGTGGCATCAGTAGCCCCTAGTGTGGTGGATGGGGATGGGTCCACTTCACTAGATGAAATACACCATATTTCAAAACAGGTGTTTGGATTGTGGGTGATGGGAGGAGATAAAATATTAGGCAGAGGAATTACCGGTGAATTGGTGGGTTTGGTGGTAAAACATCTTATAGTTGTGGAATGGGTATGGCGAGAGGAGTCAAAGGAAGAAGGTTGGGTCGTGGAGGGGGTACTATGTGATTTTCGGGTGGGGGAATTTCCAAGGCCTGGTCCAATGGAGGTTGAACCTATGGTATAATGATGGAAGCCCTATGGCGCACCCGTCCTTCAATAATGAGTGGGCACTATTACGTGTAATGATCCATTTGGTAACATAGCGCACATGGGAATCATAAGCATTCATTTACTGATGTAGATATGTATTAAATGGCATGAGTGCTAGTAGCAGTGGGGGTAGCTTGAGAGGACTCCAACATTTATGTTTTTATCACTGCTATCAGAGTCTCTCGAAAGTTAGGGAGACCTGGGAAATGATGTGTATAATGACCATATTCTGAGCATATGACGCATGAGTGGTTAGTATGCAGGTCCTTCTTCTTCGCGGAAGAGGATTCATCTAGGGTAGGTGCCACTGCAAGGGTAGGGAGTAGTGGTGTTGCTTTGGGAAGCTAAATTAGATGGTGCAATTTAGGCAACGCAGGGAAAAGGTTGGTCCGGTGTCCAATGGTTGCACAAAGTGCACATGGTGGTTGGACATGAGGTTGGTTTATTCCTTTCTTTTTATTGTTTCCCCCTTTGTTGGTAGTGGTGGGTGCAGCTGTGTGACCAATAGGAAGTTGTTGGTTTTGGATGATAGGTGTGGTAGGCCCAACAGTGGGTTCAACTGGGAGTGATGGTATTGGTACCATAGAGGGTGGTTCGAGATACCAAATGGGGTTGATGATCACCATATTTGGTAAGGTGAGAGTAGCAACGAATTGATAGGATGATACACCAAGTGGTGGATAAAAGAATGGAATTTGGGTTAGGGCCTAAGGGACCATTTTCCAAATGGGTGGTAAGGAAAC
>JZKD02S0494066.1:53488-63673 GCA_000966675.3 Picea glauca
CATGAATTCTGGTTAAGGTGGTGGAGGAGGATAATATAGGTTTCCTCCATATGGTGGTTGGTATTGAGTGGATCCAAACGTGGGTATCAGTTGAGCATGTGGGTGAGTATGGGCCATGGACCCAATTAACACATCAGTAGCATGTGATGTTCCAAGTTTGTCTTGACCAAACGGTAGAGGTAAAGGAGCATTGGGTAACATTGTATAAAGATACCTCGATTGAGAGTAAATCAAGTCAAATTGTTGGGCCCTAGTGATATCCACATCTCCAGTTTGAGGGAAAGTGGTGGTGACATATTTGGCGAGGAGAGGGACTAGTGATTTGAGAAACTAGTCTAGACATTGTACATGCACTATGTTGGTGGGGGGTGCAGGTACATGTGCTCCCATTATAGGGGGGAGGTGCCATGAATACTAGTTGAGGTGGAGGAGGACAATATGGGTTTCCTCCATATGGTGGTCGGTATTGAGTGGCTCCAAACTTGGGTACCAGTTGAGCGTGTGGGTGAGTATGGGCCATGGACCCAAATAACCCATTGACAACATCCGATGTTTTGGGTTTGTCTTGACCAAATGGTAGAGGGCGAGGAGCATCAGGTAACACTGTATAAAGATACCTCGATTGAGAGTAAATCAAGTCAAACAGTTGGGCCTTAGTGATAGCCTCATCTTCAGTTTGAGGGAAAGTGGTGGTGACATCTTTGGCAAGGAGAGGGACTAGTGATTTGAGAAACCAATCTAATCGTTGTTGTAGGGTGGTATATTCTTTGCAAATAATTCTTCTTCTTTCTCATTCATGAATATGATTGAATATATGGATAGTTGAAGTTTTTTTGAATTCAGATAGAATTTCCAAACTGGTGTCGTGGGGCACTGGGAGTTAGAAGAAATATAAGAATCCTTTCATCAAAGATTCAAAGGTTGAATAGGACCCAAATTTTTCATCCACATACCATTTAGTAGAGGGACGAATGAGCGTTCTTTGGAATAGTCATAGACAAACATAATCTTCCATAATGCTATTGAAAGAACACCACAAGTGAAAATACATGATGCGATTAGTTGGGCCTTCTCTGGGTTTTCCTTCAAATTTGGGAATATCAAAAGGAAACTTGGTGGGAATATTTGGCAAAGTGGGGTAGTGTAATATAGGATCATACATCAATTTGGTCAAGTTTGGGACGTTAACTAGAGATGCCAAGTATGACATGGATGGGGGTGTACCATCCATTGTATGGTGTGGTTGACAAGATGTTCCTTATGAGGATGGTTGGGAGTTTGTACCTTGAGAAGAAGGTTGGGCTCCGCCTCCTTGTAGTGGAGGACTAGTAGGTGAGTTGTTATGGGTGTTGGTGCCAAGCAAGGTGGATCCAAGTAAGGTTGATCCTATAATTGTGGCACTTACTAGTGTGTGTGATGGTTGTGTTAGCCAAATTGGGGATGAATCACAAAATTGGGGGGAGGTTTCTAAAATGTCGAGACCGACGATAATGTTGTGGTTCCCCTATGGTTCTAGACTACATGTGTGGTACATACCCCCCTTCTCTCTAAGGGTTGCACGACCTCTTGATCTAGGATCTTTCGACTTCTCGAGATGGACTAGCTCTGTGATTCCCTGCTGGAACCTTTACAATACAAATACACACGCGCGAACTAGCATTGAGCGTAAAGTTTCCTCCACGCAACCACCCACTATGACCACACACCTATCCAAAAAGGTGCTTCATTATTTTGCGTGTCGGGTAATTGTATATGAGTCAACCCGACTCTCCGTCTTCTGAACTCCTGAAATCCTGAGTTTCGAACTCGCGAACTCCAAATTAGGGGTCTAGCGAGCGCTAGCTCCGTTCCCCTATTCTTCGTCAATATGACCCTTCACTATTACCTGGGGCCACTCTTTCGAGTGCTACGGGACTTCGCAATTCGCGAACTCACGAATTGTCTCTCCTCCCCTCTTCTGAAGTCTGAAATCCTGACTTCAATCACCTCAGATCAACGGTCTGAGATTTCCCGCGACTCAACGATTCAGATCCCTTCTTGCGAATCTGGACTTCGCGTTTCACGACTTTGGAAATTATTCTCCTCCATTCTCCAGACTCTCGCTTTACGATTTCCCGATGAAAGGAATCAACAGTTCAATCTCCCCTTAGATCGATGACTCCTACCTCTCCTGAGATTTCAAGTATTGAATGACTCTCTACCTTATCCTCCTCGCAGCTTCTCTGGATCTAACGACACACGACTATCAACGCTTCTCCCTCCAAGAGTCTCTATCGTCTGTCCAAGTTCTCAATAGCTCCTTTCCAAATAACTTGGCATCAACCCTTTTGAGCTTGAATTCTTTCCTAACTTGAAAGATTTCAATTGTTTCGAAGGTCTCAGTGGTGTTTTCCCTCTTGAGCTTTTGTCAATGAAATTTGACTTCACCTTGGCGCACACTTATGCTCCTACGTACAAATTTGCACTATTCCTCCCCGAGCTTTTAACTTACTCAGTCTCTAAAGGATTCAATCCTTCTACATCTTCCAAAAGACTTTCTGATGACCTCTTGGCACACTCTATGCTCGACCTTTTGAGATTTTGAGGTTAGAATAAGTTTTCCTTTATGCGCACTCCTTGCACTTAATATGCACACTCTGCATACAAATGTTCCACGCTATCTCTTCTGAGCTTCAAGTCTAAAAAAACTCTCTCACACACGCTCCTTGCGTTCGGTATGCAATCCTTGCATAACTTACAAAAGAGAAATACTTAGGGACTTATTAAATTACTCATTCACATGAACCTCATACATTCACAAACTCATCATAACAGTGAAAGTATGAAAAAGTATCAATAATTTTCTCTGTTGTATTCATTTCTGGAAAAAAAAACCCAGTAATTACAGGTACCGTCCCTTCACAAGCAATACAATGAAAAATTGTCTAATCGAGAGCACTTCTCGACTCCTCTCTATATTATCTAAGTTCTATCACCTTCTACTCTAGCGGTTACCTACTCACTTAATTAAATGCAACCTAATAACTAATCAAGAAAATATCCTACATATGTAATATTTTACAGTCGTGTAAGGATTTACATTCGATCCATCATTTCAAACGGTGGCCCGACTTTACATACACTAATTTAATTAATGTGAAATTAAAAATCTGCACACCGCTACCAAGCTGGTTAAGAGTCGGCTTTGGTTCTTTCAATGCATTGAACTGTCGACTTCGCTTCCATGTCCGCTTTTCTTTGATTTGATAGCGATGCTCCTGCATCATACTCCTTTGGCCAAAATATTCATGGACTTCTGTCCATGAGCTCTCGCACTGTTTTTCCATGTTTCAAAATATCAGGTTCAGTTACCCAACTTGAATCTTCCACTGGATGATCTTTCCACTTCACCAAATATTCAAGATACATCTTTCTTCTGGTTTTCCTTCCAACTCTTTGTTCTAAGATTTTCTCCATCTGAGTTTTTTCTACTATAGGCATCTATTCTTTCCATTGAATCTCTTTCTGATCATCCAATTCTCCTGTGTCATCTCTGTTATAAGGATACAGGTCTGCAACGTTGAATATCGATGATATCCCAACATTGTCTGGCAACTCAATCTCATAAGCATTTGCTGCAAATTTTCTAAGGATCTTGCATGGTCCTATCTTCTTCATCTTCAACTTATTTATATGTTCCTCTTGGAAACCTTTCCTTCCTCAAATGATCTAAAACTTTGTCTCCCACTTCAAATTGAACTTCCCTTATTTTTTGATTGACTCTGTTCTTATACTTTTGGTTACTTTCCTGTATCTGCCTCCTAACTTGATCATGAAGTCTTTGCATTTATGTAGCAAAATCTTCTGCTCCAACGCTTCTAAATTCATCTTGTTTCAACTCTCCCAATTCTGCAATCCCTCTTGGTTGTCTTCCATATACTATCTCAAATGGATTTTCCCTAATACTCCTATTAACTGAATTGTTAAATACAAATTCTTCCTATCCCAGAATCTGATCCCACTGACGACCTTGTTCAGTGACTAAAATCCTTAACAAATTTCCCAGACTCTTATTCACCACTTCAGTTTGTCCGTCTGTCTGAGGGTGATATGCTAAACTAAAAGATAAGTTAGTTCCCAACCTCTTCCATAGAGTCCTCCAAAAGTGTCCTACAAATTTAGTGTCCCTGTTTGAAACTATACTTCTGGGCAATCCATGTAATCTCACAACTTTTTTGAAAAACAAATTGGCTATGTGTGTAGCATCATTTGTTTTTTGGCATGGTATGAAATATGCCATTTTAGAAAATCTATCAACCACAACAAATATGGAATCACTTCCCTTCTGGGTTCTAGGTAATCCCAATACAAAATCCATACTAATTGCATCACAAGGCCTTTTTGGAATAGGCAATGGCCACTACAAACCATTGTTTTGTCTCTTCCCTTTTGCATGTTGACAAATATGACATCGGTCTACAAATATCTTCACATCTTCCCTCATACCTGGCCAATAATACAAACTATTTAGTTGTGCAAATGTTTTGTCATGACCGAAATGTCCGGCTAGACCTCCACTATGTTTTTCTTTTAAAAAATTATCTATTATTGAGAATCTTGGTATGCACAATTGACTTCCTTTAAACAACAATCCATCCTGGATTAAATATTCTACCCATGAATTGTTATCCCTCAACAAAGGTTTTCCATATGCTTCATAAGCCTCCTTAAAATCTGGATCTTCCTGATACATTTCCTTAAGGTGCTCAAACCCTAAGGTCTTCACTTGGAATTCTTGTATAACCAAAATTCTCCTGCTCAAAGCATCTGCAACTTTATTAGCACTTACAGAAATATGTTTAATGACAAAAGTAAAATTCTGCATGAATTCTACCCACTTAGCATGCCTCTGATTCAACTTCTCTTGCCTAGTAATAAATTGCAAAGCTTGATTGTCACTATACAAGACAAACTCTTTTGGAATTAAATAATGTCTCCATTTATTCAAAGCTTGAATAACTACATAAAAATCCTTGTCATATGTAGAATATTTCTCCTTAGTGTCATTCAAATTCTCACTGAAATAAGCAACTGGCCTATTATCTTGACTCAAAACTGCTCCAATGGCTATCCCACTTGCATCACATCTTACCTGAAATGTTTTTCCAAAATCTAGTAAAACCAAAATTGGTTGTCCTGTTATCTTCTTTTTCAACACTCTGAAGTTTTTCTAAGCCTCCTCTATCCAATTAAAATACGTGTGTTTATTTTTCACAGTGCCACTAAAATTTCCGATAAACTTTCTATAAAAACTTGCTAACCCATGAAAACTTCTCACCCCAAATATGCTCCTTAGTGACGACCATTCTTTTATTGCTCTCACCTTCTCTGGATCCATCTTCAATTCATTTGAAGAGATCACAAAACCCAAATATATGAGTTTTGTCTTCATAAAAGAACTTTTCTTCAAGTTTATTAACAACTTTTATTGTTGCAATCTCCTCATTACTAATGTCAAATGCTTTAAATGTTCTTCCTCTGTTTTGATGAAAATTAATATATCATCCAGGTATACAATGACAAATTTACCTATGAAGTCCTCCAGTACTTCATTCATCAACCTCATAAATGTGCTTGGAGCATTTTTCAATCCAAATGGCATGACTAGCCATTCAAACAAACCTTCATTTGTCTTGAATGTTGTCTTCCATTCATCTCCCTCTCTCATTCTTATCTGATGATTTCCACTCTTCAAGTCTATTTTTGAAAAATATCTTGCTCCACTCAAACAATCCATCAAATCATCCATCCTGGGTAAAGGAAATCTATACCTGATGGTAATCTTGTTGATGGCTCTAGAATATGTACACATTCTCCATCCCCCATCCTTCTTTGAACTCAATACAGTTGGCACTGCACATGGGCTTACTAAACCTTTATCCAACAACTCATGAACTTGATTCTTCACCTCTTCATTCTCTCGAGGTGTCAACCTATACACTACTTTATTTGGAAAACTGGCTCTTGGAATCAAGTCAATATGGTGGCTAATACTCCTAATGGGTGGTAATGAGCGAGGCAATTCATCCACTACTATGTCAGCAAAATTCTCTAACAATTCTTATATTTCTTCAGGTAAATCATTCATGGAAGTATTTGTAAGGATAACTCTCGGCTTCCTCACTACAACAAATTGCATTTATTGATCTTTCTTGATCTCCTTCAAGAGTTCCTTCCCACTCATGAGAAGTATTCTTGTGTTGGCTTCTTCCTTTTCTTTCTTCTCTTCTATTGGCAGTAACAAGTGGGTTCTACCATTTTTTCCAGAGTATAAGTATTCTTTCTCCCATCATGAATGGAATTTCTATCAAACTGCCATGGTCTTCCCAACAAAATATGAAAAACATCCATGGGATTTACATACATAATCTCATCTTTATAGCCTCCTATTTTAAATTCAACTTTACATTGTTGACTTACCATTACTTGATGTCCTTTCTGCAACCACGATACTTTATATGGACTTGGGTGTGCATTTGTCTCCAGCTCCAGCTTCCCCACCATTTATGTAGATACTAAATTATTAGTGCTCCCACTGTCTATAATCATCTTGCAAACTTTGTCCTTTGTCTTACAGGTAGTCCTGAACAACCTTGTTCGTTGAACTAGGTCTTCTATTTATTTCTCTAGCTTTAGAAGAATTTTCCTCATCATAAGGTTATGTTCTCCTTCTGCTGCTTCTGCTTCCACATTCTTCTGGGCTTCATAAATGTGTGCTTCTCTTCCTCCTTCTTTCTTCCTCTCGGGGCATTCCCAAGACATGTGTCATGTCTTTCCACATGCATAACATTTAACTCCACCTCCTCTACCTCTTCCTCTTCCTCGAGGAAAATAATTTATCCCACCGAACGGTCTTCTTTGGGAACTTCCTCCTCTTTCAAAGTGACCATATGATTTCTCATTCTCATCCTTAGTTTTCGGTGCCTTATCATAGAGAATCCCCTTACCTCTATTTGAGCCTCTGCTTCTGTTTCGCTGACTCTGGTTTCTGGCCAACTTTTCTTCTGCCTTCAGTGCAATCTGATAAGCATCTTCCATTGTCTTTACGGTCATCATGCTAATCTCATCCTGGATTTCGTACCTCAAGCCATTTATATACCTGACAACTTTTTCATCATCCTTCTCTCTTTGTCCAATCCTAATATTTAGTCTATAGAATTCTTCCGTATACTCTTTCATTGTCATATCCTTCTGTCTCAGGTTTTGCAACTTTCAGAACGAATTTATCTGGTAATCCTTAGGTATGAATTTATCCCTTAGTTTGGCTACCATCCTATCCCAATTATTTATCTTTTGTTTGCCTTTACTCCTCATTTCTCCCTGCAGTTCATCCCACCACAGTGTTGCATGTCTCTTTAATCTCGTGACAACATGTCTCAACTTCCTTCCTTCCTCGACATCTTCATAGTCGAAATACTTGTCCATGGACCTTATCCAATCCAATAGCTCTTCAGCCTCCAAGTTACCTTCATACATTGGGACGTCCATCTTTTCTCTATCTCCCAACTTCACAACAGGTTTCAATAAGATTTCTTCAACCACATCTTCCCCTGTAGCTTCTTCAACTTATACTTCTGCATCACAGACGTCTTCAGCGGCAGGTGCTCTTTTTTGCATTGCTTCCATCACTTCCAACCTTGCGCGAAGCTCTCTCACTTCTCTTCCTACAACAAGGTTTGCTATAGGTGGTCCTATGCATATCCTCGGCAGCATTGCTTCAACTGTTTTTAACCCACTGAATACAACTTCGACATTTTTCAAGCTCTAATACCACTTGGTTCAGACCCCCCTTCTCTCTAAGGGTTGCGCGACCTCCCGGTCTAGGATCTTTCAACTTCTCGAGCTAGACTAGCTCTTCGATTTCCTGCTAGAACCTTTATAATACAAATCCACAGGTCCTTTAGCGAAACCTCACCTGCATGAACTAGCACCGAGCGTAAAGTTTCCTCCACGTGACCACCCGCTGACGACACGCCTATCCAAAAAGACGCTTTATGATTTTGCGTGTCAGGTAATTGTATATGAGTCAACCTGACTCTCCGTCTTCCGAACTCCTAAACTCCCGAGTTCCGAACTCGCGGACTCCAAATTAGGGGTCTAGCAAGCGCTAGCTCCGTTCCCCTATTCTTCGTCAATATGACCCTTCGCTATTACCTGGGGCCACTCTTCCGAGCGCTACGGGACTTCTTAATTCATGAACTTGCGAATTGGATCTCCTCCCCTCTTCCAAAGTCCGAAATCCCGACTTCAATCACCTCAGATCAATGTTCTGATATTTCCTGTGACTCAACGGTCCAGATCCCTTCTCGCGAATCAGGACTTCGTGTTTTGTGACTTTGGAAATTAGTCTCCTATGTTCTCTAGACTACCGCTTTCCAATTTCCCGATGAAAGGAATCAATGGTTCGATCTCCCCTTAGATCGATGGCTCCTACCTCTCTTGAGATTTCAAGTATTGAATGACTCTCGGCCTTATCCTCCTCGCAGCTTCTCTGGATCTAACAACACACAACTATCAACGCTTCTCCCTCCAAGAGTCTCTACTGTCTATCCAAGTTCTCAATAGCTCCTTGCCAAATAACTTGGCGTCAACCCTTCTGAGCTTGAATTCTTTCCTGACTTGAAATATTTCAACTGTTTCAAAGGTGTCAATGATGTTTTCTCTCTTGAGCTTTTGTCAATGAAGTTTGACTTCACCTTGTCGCACACTTATGCTTCTGCGTACAAACTTGCAGTATTCCTCCCTGAGCTTTTAACTTACTCAGTCTCTAAAGGATTCAATCATTTTGCTTCTTCCAAAAGAATTTTTGATGCCCTCCTGGCACACTCTGTGCTCGACCTTCTGAGCTTTTGAACTTAGTGTTAGCTCCCAAATGTTTCATCTCGAGATGTTTCAAAATCTTTCACAATCCTTAGTTTTCTCATATGCTCTTGGTCTTGGGTGACTAGAACAAGTCATGATGTAGGTGGAAAACATAAGTTTGGTTACTTTCAATAATTTATCATTATGACCAAAGTTCCATTAAACTATGCTAAGAAGGTTTTAGGTCATGTTATCATGATTTTATATCATGACAAGGTCATCACTCAAGGGAAAAGAGGAAAACTTGTTTTGAGCCAATTACTTGCACATCATATTAAATCAAGTAAAAGGTACTTTTGCAATGTCTCTTATTTTGGGCAAAATTATAAAGAGTGGGCTCTTTATGAGAAAAAATATATATATCTTAAAAAATTTGGTTTTATAAATCAATTTCGGCCTTTTAAAGAGCAAAGTTGGCTTTCGGGATTATGCAGGGTTTTTAGTATTTTTTATCAGAAGAATTGGGGTTCGAAGGCCAATCTCTTTATGAGAAAAAAATATATATCTTAAAAAATTTGGTTATATTAGCCAAACCTTTGGCTTTATAAATCAATCAAAGTTGGCTTTTGGGATTATGCAGGGTTTTTAGTATCTTTTATCAGAAGATTTGGGGTTCGAAGGGGGTTTTAGGTCATGTTATCATGATTCTATATCATGACAAGGTCATCACTCAAGGGAAAAGAGGAAAACTTGTTTTGAGCCAATTACTTGCACATCATATTAAATCAAGTAAAAGGTACTTTTGCAATGTCTCTTATTTTGGGAAAAATTATAAAGAGTGGGCTCTTTATGAGAAAAAATATATATATCTTAAAAACTTTGGTTATATTAGCCAAACCTTTGGTTTTATAAATCAATTTCGGCCTTTTAAAGAGCAAAGTTGACTTTCAGGATTATGCAGGGTTTTTAGTATTTTTTATCAGAAGAATTGGGGTTCGAAGGCCAATCTCTTTATGAGAAAAAAATATATATCTTAAAAACTTTGGTTATATTAGCCAAACCTTTGGCTTTATAAATCAATCAAAGTTGGCTTTTGGGATTATGTAGGGTTTTTAGTATTTTTTATCAGAAGATTTGGGGTTCGAAGGCCAATCTCTTTATGAGAAAAAAATATATATCTTAAAAACTTTGGTTATATTAGCCAAACCTTTGGCTTTATAAATCAATTTCGGCCTCTTAAAGAGCAAAGTTGGCTTTTGGGATTAGGCAGGGTTTTTAGTACCTTTGGCTTTATAAATCAATTTCGGCCTCTTAAAGAGCAAAGTTGGCTTTCGAGATTAGGCA
>JZKD02S0494066.1:91030-112014 GCA_000966675.3 Picea glauca
GGCTACCAACAACGACGACAACACCTTCAACTAGCAGTCACTTCAGAGGTGCAACACCCTTCAAGGTGCAAGTTAACTTTGATATTCCTTTATTTGAAGGCCAGATAGACATCGACGCTTTGGAAAAATGGTTAAGTCTACTAGAGGGTTATTTCTCTGTCCAAAAATTTTCCAACGGTGAAAAAATCACCTTTGCACTCCTTAAAGCTCTTCCCCATGTCATAGATTGGTGTGAAACTTACTATGAGCAACATGCCAGAGATGAGTCTGCAATTTTTAGGTGAGAACCCACTTGGGCGACTTTTTTTTATGCCCTTAAGGAACAATACTACCTTGTTGGAAACTGTGATGACCAATATATTAGATGGACAACTCTACATCAAGAGAGAGACCAGATGGTGGTGGAGTACACCAACGTCTTCCATACTTTGCACACAAATGCTGGGTATTAACAACTCTGAGAGGAACCTGGTCCTGAAGTATTGCAGTGGCCTACATAGGTACATCCAAATAGATATGGAATTATTGGACATCTCCTCACTGGGAGCCGCTTACCAATATGTTATCAAGCTCGAGCAAAAGTTCAAGCAAAATAGTAAGCGGTATTTCATCTCTACAAAACCATCGTAGCAGAAGCATGGTAAAGGTGGCCCTAACTCCCAGAGCAAAGGATAGAGCAAGGATGGCTAGCCCTAGGACAACCAATCCAAGCCACTAGCAAAGAAGGGTAACGAGAAATTGAAGAATGACACTGGAAAGTGGTGTGAGTTCCACAAAATCCCTTAGCACAACACTAATGAATGTCGCTTCAAATAGTCATTGTTGGTTGAGATGAAAGCCTCAAAGTCAAATGTCAACTTAGACTCTGATTCATAACCAAATAAGGGAAAACAAATCATTGACACAGATCCTAATGTCACCGTCACTAACACAAAAGTTCAGCCAAATGAACCAGATGATCATGAAGAATGGGAGCACCTCTTCCACTCACATATGTGGGTGAAGGGAACCCCCCTCCATTTCATTGTTGACAATGGTAGCCAGAAGAACCTTATTTCAATAGAGGTCGTCAAGAGGTTGAACCTGACAACAATGTTGCATCCTCGGTCATACACCATTGGTTGGCTTAGCTAGGGACGATACATCTGCGTCAACTAGCAATGTTGCATGAACTATGGCATCAAACCCTTCAAAGACGAGGTATTGTGTGATGTTTCCCCCCTTGAAGTTGGTGATGTTCTTTTAGGACAACCATATATGTGAAAGCATTATGTTTTTTATGAATCTAGGCCCAGTAGTGACATTGTTACTTTAGGAGGTCAACTCTAGAGGGTACCGAAGGCAATACTAACTATTGCGGTCTCTTTGATCTCTGTGAAGTAGTGCCAAAAGGTGGTCTTTCAGACCGAGAGATTTTTCCTCTTTATGGTCCAATCGGAAGGTGAACGGAAGGTCACTGCAACCACCAAAACCTTTACATGAAGTCTCTCTACACAACAACATCAGGTGGATAAGATAGTAGAAGAGCACAAAGACATATTTGCCTCGCCTATTGGGGTTCCTTTGCACTGTTAGGTAAAGAACTCAATTGATTTGACACTCGATGCTTCTATGCCTAACATCCCTGTATACAAGTGTTCTATGATAGAGAATGAAGAAATCAAACGCCAGATCCAAGAACTAATTCTGAAAGGCCACAGACCAAGATCCTCACCTTTCGGGAGCCCAATTGTTTTGGTACAGAAGAAGGATGGGACATGGTGATTTTGTATTGAATACAAAGCCCTGAACAAGATCACAGTAAAAAACTGATACCCCATCCCCTAGATTGATGATCTTATCGATCATCTCAATGGAGCCAAATTTTTCAGTAAGATTGATCTGAAGTCAGGCTACCACCAAGTGTCGATTGAGGAAAATGATGTATGGAAGACAACCTTCAAGTCTAAAGAAGGTATCTTCAAGTGGTTGGTCATGCCTTTCGGCTTGACTAATGCCCCAACCACATTCATGCGGATGATAGATGATATATAATGGCCATTCACAAACTCCTTTGCGATCATATATCTAGATGACATCCTCATCTTTAACAAAACCCGGGAGGGACATTTGAAGCACATTCAATAGGTCTTGGGCACCCTGTGACAACACAAGTTATATGGAAATTTGGAGAAGTGTTCATTCAGCATGCAGAAAATCCAATATTTGGGATACATCATGGATGAGTAGGGTGTGCATGTGGATCCAACCAAGATCCAAGCCATCTATGATTAGTTGGCCCCAAAGACACTAACCAAGCTCTGCAACTTCTTGGGTCTCACCAACTTCTACTATAGGTTTGCATTGGGGTTATCTCATATCGCTTGGGCCCTAAGCTAGGTGACCAAGGGTGGAGCAAAGGAAAAGTTTGTTTGGGTCACGTCCCAACAGAAAGCATTCGAGGATTTGAAATTATACCTCTGCTCAACACCAATCCATATTTTGCCATACCTGCAACAACCACTTGAGATTGAGACATATGCTTCAGATTATGCTATCGGTACAGTCCTCACTTAGCATGAGCATATAGTGGCCTATCACAGTGAAACACCATCTGATGATGTTCGTAGATACCCTGCCTACGAAAAAGATATGTGCTCCATTGTGCAGGCGTGTCAACAATGGAAGCATTACATTTTGGAGAAGGAAACGATCATCCACACTAATCATAAGCCTCTGCAATTCATGAAGACACAAGGAAAGTTACAAAATGACCACCATCATAAGTGGTCCACATACCTGCGGCAATTCCACTTGAACATAAAGTACAAGAAGGGAAGCACCAACCATGTCACATACTGCCTCATTCAACCCCTGGTTTTGGCGCTAACCACAATTATTAACTCTTGTGGGGATGAGACATCTGGGTGGCCATAATTATAAAATAGTGACTCTGACTTTGTTTCTCTCTATCAGACATTGAGCGCAAGCAAACCAATTCCAGACTTTCATCTCCAAGATGGACTTTTATGCCATATGAGCCATCTCTATGTTCTTTCAAGCGAGCGTGAAAATCTTATTTGGGAATCTCATTACAGTCGGGCGACGGGACACTTTGGTGTGAACAAAACAGTGGCAGTACTGTAAAATATTTTTTATTGGCCAAAGCTTCAACAAGATGTTCACAACTACATCAAATCCCACATTGTCTGGATTATTTTCAAACCCACCATCAAGAAACAGGGCTCTACACCCCTCTACCTACTCCTGATAGGCCTTGGGAGTCCATCTCCATGGATTACATATCTAGTTTTCCTTCAACCAAGCATGGAATGACTATGTATTCATGGTCATTGATCGATTTTCTAATATGGTAGTTTTAGCACCATGCAAGAAGAACATCATAGCCAAAGCCACCACAAAGCTCTTCTTTGAATGTGTTTGGGTTCATTTTCGGCTCCCATGGACCATTATTTCATATTAAGACAATAGGTTTATGAGTTCTTTTTTGTCCAACCTATGGTCGATGATGGACACCAAGCTAAACAAATCGACCGCCTTCCACCCATAGACTGATAGATAAACAAAGGTAGTCAACATGATGATTTCCCATATCATGAGGATGTACAATTCTAAGCATCCACGTACGTGGGGTGAAAGTCTTCCTTATGTTCAACATAGCTACAACAGATCCCTCCATGACTCTATTAGCTACAATCCTTTTCAGGTGTGCTTGGGGTTCTGGCCATTGGCCCCCATTGACGTAGCTCTGCCCATTGTAGTGACACAGTAAGATTCCTCCCATGCTCAGACCAAGGTTGATCAAGAAACCAAATTTGTTGAGTGAATCCATTACATTCAACAACAATTTCATGATGTTTTGTCTAAATCCAACACCAAATACGTACAAGTAGCGCCACGATCAACATCAGATACAACACAAGTTTTAGGTGGGAGATAAGGTATGGTTGCATTTGCATAAAGAGCGCCTCATAGGACCCCATCAAAAGCTTTTCCTACTCCAATAAGGGCCTTACACCATCACTAAGGCTATGGGTGAGAATTATTTTGAATTAAGTATTCCCCCTTTTCCTTAGCTTGCACCCGATATTTAATGTGAAACTGCTTCGACCATATTTTCCACCTCTCCTAGAAACTTTAGACATGAATGAGCACTTGGCCTCTATAGAAATCAATCATGATTGTATTGAACATGCGACAATTGATCGGATCATGGACGCTAAGACAAAGGGCACTTGCCAACAAAACATCCAATTCTATTGGTTCGTCAAAGCAAGGGAATTTCTTCACCAGGGCAAGTGGCTCACCAAGAGTGAGATTCAACATAATTTTCCCCATCTGATGAAGGAACTGACGCAATGGAGACCATTACTTTCTGGGGGGGGCACTGATCCAGGTGGATACTAGTGGACACCCACCTATTCCACTAATTCAAAATGGTTCCACATATTGGCAGTTTTTCTATGGTTTTTCGGGTCCCAAAATTCCAAGGTCGTTTTTAGGCCTTAAACGATGTTTTTTGAGACCGACAACATCTTACATGTTGCTATCACCAAAACATTTCTCATAGAAATACATAAAATGGATGAAGATACAATAAGCACATATACAACATACTTACAATATTTATAGAACCAATTCTAGCAAGATGACCGAAACTATGTAAAAGACACACAAATTTGTGCGCACTTCCAACAAAATCAACGCGTGTGCATCCACACATGCCAAAACAACTCCATATGCACATAGTGTGTGGCTCACGCAATTGTCCATGATAAAACCCACGTGGATGCAAAAACGACACATTTATATATTTAGTCAGGCCTCAACCACTTCCAAGGTGAAGTGATTCAAGACAAGACCCCAAGATCGACCTAAAATCTCACCTTGGGATGACATAAAAGATGGGATGTACCTCAAAATCCCTCCCATTCATACTTGGAACAAGATGTTAAATACCTTTTTATGGTTCTGTAAATAGAGGGCCATTGTATGCACAAATGGAAGAAGTTCATTGCATTATTATGTTGTCCAAATACTCTTGGAGAAATCATTTGTTCTCTTAAGTATAACTTGGGCAAGTATAGCATAGGGAAAGCTTTCCACCTCTTAGATAGATTTGCCATGGAGTTTTTCATCATTGTCAATTCAAAATAGTAGAGTAATAGCTCTACTCTGAGGGATTCAAGAGCCCTCCCTAGAAGGAATAAGGGATTCATAAATCCCGCATTTCTTCTCTTGGTGTTCTCAATTTCAAAGACCATTCTCTATTGGGTAACCACTCTTGGTGTTCAATTTCATGCATCATTTGTTAATGTTTGCTTAATTTAGTTTCCATTGTTTGGCATTCTTATCTTGTTTTATTTCTTACTTTCTAGTTTGTAGGCTCACTAACCTATTAACCATTGTTCTGTGTTGCTTTGTTGGCTTACCAAGGCAATCAAAAGGGTCTATTTTTTGCTCACCCTTGTGATCAAAAGCCCCAAACAAATTAGCAACCGTAATGGGGATTGGATTCCAAATTCCTCCTCAAGTAGGCTATTAGAGTTGTTATTCTCACTTTCTGGTGTTTGCAGGATTCAAAATTGGCCTAACCTACCCTTTGGATACTGCAATTCATCCATGTGTTAGTTGAATTCATTTAAAATATTCGGCCCTCCATTTATATGTGTGTGTGTAGGTTTGATTCTAACAGTTGTGTGAACTGTGTCGTTCTATGAACTATCTACACCCATTAACTACACACAGAGTGCACTGTGCGCGACAGTCTCACTGAATAGTTGTGCGCAAGTCTTCTTTTTCAAAATTGTAAGGCTTGTTGAGCCCATTTTCACTAGCTAGCTTAGGTTTACTTTATGCACTTTGTAACAACAACAAAAAAACAGGCTTTGGATTCATTCTTGCATAGATACTTATCCCACATAGTCACCTAGGGGGATAAAGCGAACCTTTGCATCTTTTACTTCCTTTGTTTCCATGTGGATGACCTAGTATAGCATTTGAATCTTAAAAAGCATTGCAAATCTTGTTTCTTTTGCAATTCATCACACTAAGTCGAAACTAGGGACTATTTTAACAATCTTGGAGTATGCTCTTTCCTCACACCTTAGTGTGACCTTGGAAATCAGAAAAAAAAGATTGTTCAAATAAATCTTTATCTCCCTCTCAAAATCAATCTTTAGGAGAGGCCATTACCTCTTAATTTTCTCATTTAATGCTAATAAATCAACCATTTTAGGAGAGGCTTATTGAAACATAATCTAAAGGATCTGTAAAGGCCCATACATGCCCACATGTCTACAATCTAGGATAGTTTCAAAGATATCTTAGATTAGATAACATTCTAGGGAGATTAAAATCTCAAAAGTAAGGACTCACATGTCCACCATTCTAGTTACATAGGGATTTTTCAATTTTTGCAAGGATTGTTTATGAAACTTAGTAAGTTAGAAGTAAGCAAGTTTTGTAAAGGACCAAGTGATGTCCACATGTTAATATTTTTCTCACTAACTTATTGAAAACCATTACACACTTTCACTTCTTGCACACAACATCACCACATATTCAAAATATTTTTACAAGAGACTTGAAACCATAGTATGTTATTCTCCCCGCGCCCATAAGTGATCTGGGAGGATCATAAGGGATTCATTTGTTTAGTGCCAATATTTTGGTCACACTACTTTTAAACAATGAAGTTGGCCCATGACCCCAACTTCACATCCTAAAGCAACCATAAACAACACATTTTCTAACCTCCATAAGAGGAACACCAAAACAAAATTATAGTCTAAGTTACGATTTTAGGGATGTGTATCCAAATAACTCCCCATTATCTGTTTTTTCATTGAAACTTAGAAAGTTAAGAAATAAGGTACCAAAATTCTCCCAATCAAGCATTCCTACACCATAAGGTAGGGAGACACTCGTGAAGGGGTCGAAGGCCGAGGTCCAGTTGTTTTGTGTGTGCCTCCTTGGGTCACCCAACGCTTGGAAAGAATCCATCCTGTGACCAATTTCTAAGGCCGAAAATCTAAATGCCGTGCTTGATTGAGGTGACTTAGTGGCCAATTCTAGGTTTTATCTACCCAAGGTGGTGGTTGTGGGTTGCAATCACACCTCAATTATATTTTGAACGACTGTTGGGAAATATAGCCAGTACTTTCGGGATATGCCCCCTTTCACCCCTAATTATAACTTATTGTTCATCCCTTCACTAGCTACTCCTCAAGTGGGTCCCAACCCCACTATTGAGTGCTTTTTTGGAGGCCCAATGTTATTTGAGAGGAAGGACGATAGGTATATTAAGACACATGCATTTTATTTTACTCCCCCACGTGGATGATACCATCAACCATCTTACATTGTTACTTGCTTTATGTATTATTGCCATAATTTGATTACGTATATCTTACAATACATTGTTGAGATAGTTTGCAAAGAACTTGTTCTATAATTTATTTTCACCAAAACTTGCACACATCCACATTGATGCAAGAGCATCGCTATCAAATCAAAGAAAAACGGACATGGAAGCGAAGTCGACACTTCAACACATTGAAAGAACCAAAGCCGACTCTTAACCAGCTTGGTAGCAGTGTGGATATTTTGAATTTCACGTTAATTAAATTAGTGTATGTAAAGTCGGGCAACCGTTTGAAATGATGGATTGAATGTAAATCCTTACACAATTGTAAAATATTACAAGTGTAGGATATTTGCCTGATTAGTCATTAGGTTGCATTTAATTAAGTGAGCAGGTAACCGCTAGAGTAGAAGGTGATAGAACTTAGATAAGATAGAGAGGAGTCGAGAAGCGCTCTTGGTTAGACAAGTTTTCATTGTATTGCTTGTAAAGGGATGATACTTGTAATTACTGTTTTTTTTTCCAGAAATGAATAGAATAGAGAAAATTGATCCAATGGTACTGTGTTGATACTTTTTCATAGTTTCATCGTTATGATGAGTTTGTGAATGTATGAGGTTCATGGTGAATGAGTAATTGAATAAGTCCCTATGTATTTCTCTTCTATAAGTTATGCAAGGAGTGCGTGTGAGAGAGTCTTTTTCAACTCGAAGCTCAAAAGAGATAGCGTGGAACTTTTGTATGCAGAGTGTGCATATTAAGCGCAAAGAGTGGACATAAACGCAAACTTATTCTAAGTGTTATCACTCCAAGAGTCTTTCCCTGACTGTAAATGGAATGAGCTTGGTAACTTAAAAATGATTTGAATAATGTATAGGTGGATCAAGTTGGATGACATGATAACGCTCTCATTCACAACTCAAGACAAATTCGAATACATCAAGACAAAACATGGCTATCAAAGGGTATTGATCAGATAATTTGTCAAACTGAAGTCGCTGAAGAATGCTAACTATGCCAACAACATCACATCTATTAAAAATACATGTGAAAGGTCAAGTATAACTAACAACTGACCTATGACTTTTTGTTTATTTATGCAGAGATAGGAAGACAATTATCAATCATAAGATAAAAAATGAAATGAACCTTAAATCAAACTCACAAGTACAAAATAAGAAAAGGAAAATAAGATCATCATTCCATAATATATCCAAAGGTTCGAATCACAAAAGGAGTACCTATGGATCTTCCATTCCTCTCATTCTCGAGGACTGAACCCCCCTCCTACCTCCTCTAATCCATTAGCTAAAATAACATTTGCGTAACTGTTAGAGATCCCAAGAAATTGGATCTTAAGTTACATGTCAAAAAGAGATTAACCTAATTGCAACAAAAAAAGGAGGAGATCCTATCTTTAAGGGATAAGAATCCCTATCAACAATTGAGTCTTCAGCTATCACTCGAGCCATTTCGGGAGAAGATAAAGGCCTTCTCGATTCATCTTTACCACCTGAAGCATGACTCATCTATGAAAAGGTTGAAAGAAAAGTCAAAATTAATCAAATCTGGAACAATCTGCCACCTGTTGTCAATTGTACCTAGAAGATTTGCATACTCTGCTTCCCTGGCTGCCATCTGTTTATTTAACTTGTTAGAATTTGAATCAAATTTATTTCATGTTGCCCTCAAAGTTGGATCGAATCCTCACTCTGCCATTTGTCTCTATAATATCTACAATATTGTTGATGACCATTTAACCGGGCTGCTATGATCTGTTTCCTTCTTTGAGAGAGAAATTTAGTATCCTGGAAGTTTAATTCTTGATTGGCTTCCTGAGTCTTTTTCCACCATAATCTTTACAAAACCATATGCTGTTTAAGAACGTGCTCTGATATAGGCTTCTGAGTATTTTTTGCAATAGACTCGATACTCTCTCTCCTTGAAGGTCCTCTAACATCTGCCAGGGGATTCACTATAAAACCACCATTCATGCCTTTATGCTTTCTGTCAACAGGATCCTCTGGGTTATCTGTGAATGGGGATTTATCGACTATAATACCATAAACCAATTCTGTATCTTACAGCTTTCTACCAACTTTCCCTTCGACTTTAATCAAATCCAAGTTAACATCCTTCCTTTCCAAATCTGCAACAACAAGTACTGTTTTGACAACAATCTCAGCTAGCATGTGTTTTCATCGATTTACAATCTTTGAAGAGAGGGTAGTTGTGCATGTCTTCATAGTAATGTCACACAAAATGCTCACAAAGACTCGAACGTAAGCAGGACCATCATCCTTAGGTAAACCTTGTTTTTTATATTTCTGTTATTTTCTTTCTTGCGAGCTACATGAGCACATCACTAGCACAGGCAGTAGTTGTAATGCTTAATGGCATGTTAATAATAATCTCCTTTCTTTTGAGGGTTCTTTCTTCCAGTGAAACCCCCTGAGGTAAGCATAGGTACCACCTATGATTTCTGTTGCAAACCTGAACGGGTCCATAATGAATCTCCCAAAAGACATCCAAGCTGCATCAATATTTCCATGTTGTCCATCAACGAGGATGAGTGGTGGTCTGTTTGTCTCAGCAGAACCAGGCAAACTATTCGTGGATGGCTTGTTCTGCTTTACATATCTTGAAAACACAGATATCCATAATTCTTATTGATGAAGCGAGCCAAGAATATATCTCACTGACAGTGCACCAACAATCATAAGAATACCGGAGGAATATCTTGGGGCATGATTATATGCACAATCATCATAGTGAAGTCGAATCTCACGGATAGCTTGCAATTTTTTATGGTTTCCACATATGCAACATCTGGCAACCTAGATTCTCCGCTCTCCTCGTGACTGTGATCATCAGGTGTCAAAAATGGAGGCGTAGTAGATTTATTTATAAACACCTGCAAACTTTGCAGGAAACTAGATGCCCTAAATCGGCATCTGCACGTTTTCTTCCACCTGCAATCTCGACCCCAATTCTGCAAACGGTGAAACAGGCGAGAAATTTGGGAACACCATCATATATATTGTGGCTATATTTAGTTCTTTGACACCTGCACTGTTACTCACCTGCGCAATCTCTCGATAAGGCACTTGTCTTCGTTTTGTTTTGCAGACATTTGACACATAACAGTTTTTTAAACTCTGCGTTTACTTCTGGAAATAATCCCACATGGAAGAGGGAATTCTATTCCATTAGTTTGTAAAAATGCAAACGTTTACACTGAACACTTGATGAAATGAGCCTAAGGCTATCCTTGGATGCTAGGCGGCATTGTATTGGTTTATGTGTTGTTGAAAACCTGTGGTTATATGTGCAGGTGCTGTTTCGGGAGCTTGGAGATTGGCCTTCGAGCCCCAAATCTTCTGATGAAAATTAATACTAAATACTAAAAACCCTGCCAGAAAGCCAACTTTGCTCTTTAAAAGGCCGAAATTGATTTATAAAGCCAAAGGTTTGGCTAATATAACCAAAGTTTTTAAGATATATATAAATTGATTTATAAAGCCAAAGGTTTGGTTAATATAACCAAGTTTTTAAGATATATATTTTTCTCTCATAAAGAGCACATTCTTTATAATTTTGCCCAAAATAAAAGACATTGCAAAAGTACCTTTTATTGGATTAATATGATGTGCAAGAAATTGGCTCAAAACAAGTTTTCCTCTTTTCCCTTGAGTGATGACCTTCTCATGAGATAACATGACATAAAACCTTCTTAGTATAGTTTAATGGAATTTTGGTCATAATGATAAATTATTGAAAGTAACTAAACTTATGTTACTTATGTTATTCCCGAAAGCCAACTTAGCTCTTTAAAAGGCCGAAATTGATTTATAAAGTCAAAGGTTTGGCTAATATAAACAAAGTTTTTAAGATATATATTTTTATGTCATAAAGAGCCCACTCTTTATAATTTTGCCCAAAATAAAAGACATTGCAAAAGTACCTTTTACTGGATTAATATGATGTGCAAGAAATTGGCTCAAAACAAGTTTTCCTCTTTTCCCTTGAGTGATGACCTTCTCATGATATAGAATCATGATAACATGACATAAAACCTTCTTAGTATAGTTTAATGGAACTTTGGTCATAATGATAAATTATTGAAAGTAACTAAACTTATGTTACTTTCAATATGTTACTTATGTTATTCCCGAAAGCCAACTTAGCTCTTTAAAAGACCGAAATTGATTTATAAAGCCAAAGGTTTGGCTAATATAACCAATGTTTTTAAGATATATATTTTTCTGTCATAAAGAGCCTACTCTTTATAATTTTGCCCAAAATAAAAGACATTGCAAAAGTACCTTTTACTGGATTAATATGATGTGCAAGAAATTGGCTCAAAACAAGTTTTCCTCTTTTCCCTTGAGTGATGACCTTCTCATGATATAGAATCATGATAACATGACATAAAACCTTCTTAGTATAGTTTAATGGAACTTTGGTCATAATGATAAATTATTGAAAGTAACTAAACTTATGTTTTCCACCTACATCATGACTTGTTCTAGTCACCCAAGAGCATATGAGAAAACTCATGACTTGTTCTAGTCACCCAAGACCAAGAGCATATGAGAAAACTAAGGATTGTGAAAGATTTTGAAATATCCCGAGATGAAACATTTGGGAGCTAACACTAAGTTCAAAAGCTCAGAAGGTCGAGCACAAAGTGTGCCAAGAGGGCATCAGAAATTCTTTTGGAAGACGCAGAAGGATTGAATCCTTTAGAGACTGAGTAAGTTAAAAGCTCAGGGAGGAATACTGCAAGTTTGTACGCAGGAGCGTAAGTGTGCGACAAGGTGAAGTCAAACTTAATTGACAAAATCTCAAGAGAGAAAACACCGTTGACACCTTTGAAACAGTTGAAATCTTTCAAGTCAAGAAAGAACTCAAGCTCAGAAGGGTTGACGCCAAGTTATTTGGCAATGAGCTATTGAGAACTTAGACAGACGGCAGAGACTCTTGGAGGGAGAAGCGTCGATAGTCGTGTGTCGTTAGATCCAGAGAAGCTGCGAGGAGGATAAGGCTGAGAGTCATTCAATACTTGAAAGCTCAAGAGAGGTAGGAGCCGTCGATCTAAGGGGAGATCGAACCATTGATTCCTTTCATCGGGAAATTGGAAAGCAGTAGTCTAGAGAACATAGGAGACTAATTTCCAAAGTCACAAAACACAAAGTCCCGATTCGCGAGAAGGGATCTGGACTGTTGAGTCACGGGAAATATCAGAACATTGATCTGAGGTGATTGAAGTCGGGATTTCAGACTTTGGAAGAGGGGAGGAGATCCAATTCGCAAGTTCGTGAATTACGAAGTCCCGTAGCGCTCGGAAGAGTGGCCCCAGGTAATAGCGAAGGGTCATATTGACGAAGAATAGGAGAACGGAGCTAGCGCTTGCTAGACCCCTAATTTGGAGTTCGCAAGTTCGGAACTCGGGAGTTCAGGAGTTTGGAAGACGGAGAATTAGGTTGACTCATATACAATTACCTGACACGCAAAATCATGAAGCGCCTTTTTGGATAGGTGTGTGGTCACAGCGGGTGGTCACGTGGAGGAAACTTTACGCTCGGTGCTAATTCACGCGGGTGAGGTTTCGCTAAAGGACCTGTGGATTTGTATTATAAAGGTTCTAGCAGGGAATCGTAGAGCTAGTCTAGCTCGAGAAGTTGAAAGATCCTAGACTGGGAGGTTGCGCAGCCCTTGGAGAGAAGGGGAGTCTGCACCAAGTAGTATCAGAGCTTGAAAAATGGCGAAGTTGCATTCAGTGGGTTAGGAATAGTTGAAGCAATGTTGCCGAGGGTACGCATAGGACCACCTATAGCAAACCTTGTTGTAGGAAGAGAAGTGAGAGAGCTTCGCGCAAGGTTGGAAGTGATGGAAGCAATGCAAAAAAGAGCACCTACTGCTGAAGACCTCAGTGATGCAGAAAGCAAAGAAGTAGAAGTTGAAGAAGTTGCAGGGGAAGATGTGGTTGAAGAAATCTGATTGACACCTGTTGTGAAGTTGGGAGCTAGAGAAAAGATGGATGTCCCAATGTATGAAGGTAACTTGGAGGCTGAAGAGCTATTGGATTGGATAAGGTCCATGGATAAGTATTTCGACTATGAAGATGTCGAGGAAGGAAGGAAGTTGAGACATGTTGTCACGAGATTAAAGAGACATGCAACACTATGGTGGGATGAATTGCAGGTAGAAATGAGGAGTAAAGGCAAACAAAAGATAAATAATTGGGATAGGATGGTATCCAAACTAAAGGATAAATTCATACCTAAGGATTACCAGATAAATTTGTTCTGAAAGTTGCAGAACCTGAGACAAAAGGATATGATAGTGAAAGAGTATACGGAAGAATTCTATAGACTGAATATTAGGATTGGACAAAGAGAGAAGGATGATAAAAAATTTGCCAGGTATATAAATGGCTTGAGGTACGAAATCCAGGATGAGATTAGCATGATGTCCGTAAAGACAATGGAAGATGCTTATCAGATTGCACTGAAGGCAGAAGAAAAGTTGGCCAGAAACCAGAGTCAGCGAAACAGAAGCAAAGGCTCAAATAGAGGTAAGGGGATTCTCTATGATAAGGCACCGAAAACTAAGGATGAGAATGAGAAATCATATGGTCACTTTGAAAGAGGAGGAAGTTCCCAAAGAAGACCATTTGGTGGGATAAATTATTTTCCTCGAGGAAGAGGAAGAGGTAGAGGAGGTGGAGTTAAATGTTATGCCTGTGGAAAGACATGACACATGTCTTGGGAATGCCCCGAGAGGAAGAAAGAAGGAGGAAGAGAAGCACACATTTCTGAAGCCCAGAAGAATGTGGAAGCAAAAGCAGCAGAAGGAGAACATAACCTTATGATGAGGAAAGTTATTCTAAAGCTCGAGAAATAAATAGAAGACCTAGTTCAACGAACAAGGTTGTTCGGGACTACTTGTAAGACAAAGGACAAAGTTTGCAAGATGATTATAGACAGTGGGAACACTAATAATTTAGTATCTACATAAATGGTGGGGAAGCTGGAGCTGGAGACAAATGCACACCCAAGTCCATATAAAGTATCGTGGTTGCAGAAAGGACATCAAGTAATGGTAAGTCAACAATGTAAAGTTGAATTTAAAATAGGAGGCTATAAAGATGAGATTATGTATGTAAATCCCATGGATGTTTKTCATATTTTGTTGGRAAGACCATGGCAGTTTGATAGAAATTCCATTCATGATGGGAGAAAKAATACTTATACTCTGGAAAAAATGGTAGAACCCACWTGTTACTGCCAATAGAAGAGAAGAAAGAAAAGGAAGAAGCCAACACAAGAATACTTCTCATGAGTGGGAAGGAACTCTTGAAGGAGATCAAGAAAGATCAATAAATGCAATTTGTTGTAATGAGGAAGCCGAGGGTTATCCTTACAAATACTTCCATGAATGATTTACCTGAAGAAATCCAAGAATTGTTAGAGAATTTTGCTAACATAGTAGTGGATGAGTTGCCTCGCTCATTACCACCCACTAGGAGTATTAGCCACCATATTGACTTGATTCCAAGAGCTAGTTTTCCAAATAAAGTAGTGTATAGGTTGACACGTCGAGAGAATGAAGAGGTGAAGAATCAAGTTCATGAGCTGTTGGATAAAGGTTTAGTCACGAAAAGTCTAAGCCCATGTGCAGTGCCAACTGTATTGAGTCCAAAGAATGATGGGGGATGGAGAATGTGTACAGATTCTAGAGCCATCAACAAGATTACCATCAGGTATAGACTTCCTTTACCCAGGATGGATGATTTGATGGATTGTTTGAGTGGAGCAAGATATTTTTCAAAAATAGACTTGAAGAGTGGATATCATCAGATAAGAATGAGAGAGGGAGATGAATGGAAGACAACATTCAAGACAAATGAAGGTTTTTTTGAATGGCTAGTCATGCCATTTGGATTGAAAAATGCTCCAAGCACATTTATGAGGTTGATGAATGAAGTATTGGAGGACTTCATAGGTAAATTTGTCATTATATACCTGGATGATATATTAATTTTTAGCAAAACAGAGGAATAACATTTAAAGCATTTGACATTAGTAATGAGGAGATTGCAACAAGAAAAGTTGTTAATAAACTTGAAGAAAAGTTCTGTTATGAAGACAAAACTCATATATTTGGGTTTTGTGATCTTTTCAAATGAATTGAAGATGGATCCAAAGAAGGTGAGAGCAATAAAAGAATGGCTGTCACTAAGGAGCATATTTGGGGTGAGAAGTTTTCATGGGTTAGCAAGTTTTTATAGAAAGTTTATCGGAAATTTTAGTGGCACCGTGAAAAAGAAACACAAGTATTTTAATTGGACAGAGGAGGCTTAGAAAAACTTTAGAGTGTTGAAAAAGAAGATAACAGAACAACCAATTTTGGTTTTACTATATTTTGGAAAAACATTTCAGGTAAGATGTGATGCAAGTGGGATAGCCATTGGAGCAGTTTTGAGTCAAGATAATAGGCCAGTTGCTTATTTCAGTGAGAAGTTGAATGACACTAAGAAGAAATGTTTTACATATGATAAGGATTTTTATGTAGTTATTCAAGCTTTGAAGAAATGGAGACATTATTTAATTCCAAAAGAGTTTGTCTTGTATAGTAACAATCAAGCTTTGTAATTTATTACTAGGCAAGAGAAGTTGAATCAGAAGCATGCTAAGTGGGTAGAATTCATGCAGAATTTTACTTTTGTCATTAAACATATTTCTGTAAGTGCTAATAAAGTTGCAGATGCTTTGAGCAGGAGAATTTTGGTTATACAAGAATTCCAAGTGAAGACCTTAGGGTTTGAGCACCTTAAGGAAATGTATCAGGAAGATCCAGATTTTAAGGAGGCTTATGAAGCATATGGAAAACCTTTGTTGAGGGATAACAATTCATGGGTAGAATATTTAATCCATGATGGATTGTTGTTTAAAGGAAGTCAATTGTGCATACCAAGATGCTCAATAATAGATAATTTTTTAAAAGAAAAACATAGTGGAGGTCTAGCCGGACATTTCGGTCATGACAAAACATTTGCACAACTAAATAGTTTATATTATTGGCCAGGTATGAGGGAAGATGTGAAGATATTTGTAGACCGATGTAATATTTGTCAACATGCAAAAGGGAAGTGACAAAACAGTGGTTTGTAGCGGCCATTGCCTATTCCAAAAAGGCCTTGTGATGCAATTAGTATGGATTTTGTATTGGGATTACCTAGAACCTAGAAGAGAAGTGATTCCATATTTGTTGTGGTCGATAGATTTTCTAAAATGGCACATTTCATACCATGCCAAAAAACAAATGATGCTACACACATAGCCAATTTGTTTTTCAAAGAAGTTGTGAGATTACATGGATTGCCCAAAAGTATAGTTTCAAACATGGACACTAAGTTTGTAGGACACTTTTGGAGGACTCTATGGAAGAGGTTGGGAACTAACTTATCTTTTAGTTTAGCATATCACCCTCAGACAGACGGACAGACTGAAGTGGTGAATAAGAGTCTGGGAAATTTGTTAAGGATTTTAGTCACTGAACAAGGTCGCCAGTGGGATCAGATTCTGGGATAGGAAGAATTTGGATTTAACAATTCAGTTACTAGGAGCACTAGGAAAAGTCCATTTGAGATAGTATATGGAAGACAACTGAGAGGGATTGCAAAATTGGGAGAATTGAAACAAGATGAATTTAGAAGTGCTGGAGCAGAAGATTTTGCTACAGAAATGCAAAGACTTCATGATCAAGTTAGGAGGCAGATACAGGAAAGTAACGAAAAATATAAGGACAGAGTCGATCAGAAAAGAAGGGAAGTTCAATTTGAAGTGGGAGACGAAGTTTTAGATCATTTGAGGAATGAAAGGTTTCCAAGAGGAACATATAAATAAGTTGAAGATGAAGAAGATAGGACCATGCAAGATCCTTAGAAAATTTGCAGCAAATGCTTATGAGATTGAGTTGCCAGACAATGTTGGGATATCACCGATATTCAACGTTGCAGACCTGTATCCTTATAACAGAGATGACACAGGAGAATTGGATGATCAGAAAGAGATTCAATGGGAAGAACAAATGCCTACAGTAGAAATAACTCAGATGGAGAAAATCTTAGAACAAAGAGTTGGAAGGAAAACCAGAAGAAAGATGTATCTTGAATATTTGGTGAAGTGGAAAGATCATCCAGTGGAAGATTCAAGTTGGGTAACTAAACCTGATATTTTGAAACATGGAAAAACAGTGCGAGAGCTCATGGACAGGAGTCCATGAATATTTTGGCCAAAGGAGTATGATGCAGGAGCATCACTATCAAATCAAAGAAAAGCGAACATGGAAGCGAAGTCGACAGTTCAATGCATTGAAAGAACCAAATCCGACTCTTAACCAGCTTGGTAGCGGTGTGGAGATTTTGAATTTCACATTAATTAAATTAGTATATGTAAAGTCGGGCCACCGTTTGAAATGATGGATCGAATGTAAATCCTTACACGACTGTAAAATATTACATGTGTAGGATATTTGCTTGATTAGTTATTAGGTTGCATTTAATTAAGTGAGTAGGTAACCGCTAGAGTAGAAGGTGATAGAACTTAGATAAGATAGAGAGGAGTCGAGAAGTGCTCTCAGTTAGACAAGTTTTCATTGTATTGCTTGTAAAGGGATGATACCTGTAATTACTAGTTTTTTTTTTTTCAGAAATGAATACAACAGAGAAAATTGATCTAATGGTACCGTGTTGATACTTTTTCATACTTTCATTGTTATGATGATTTTGTGAATGTATGAGGTTCATGGTGAATGAGTAATTTAATAAGTCCCTAAGTATTTCTCTTATGTAATTTATGCAAGGATTGCATACCGAACACAAGGAGTGTGTGTGAGAGAGTCTTTTTCAACTCGAAGCTCCGAAGAGATAGCATGGAACATTTGTATGCAGAGTGTGCATATTAAGTGCAAGGAGTGCGCATAAAGGCGAACTTATTCTAACCTCAAAATCTCAAAAGGTCGAGCATAGAGTGTGCCAGGAGGTCATCAAAAAGTCTTTTGGAAGATGTAGAAGGATTGAATCCTTTAGAGACTGAGTAAGTTAAAAGCTCAGGGAGGAATAGTGCAAATTTGTATGTAGGAGCATAAGTGTGCGCCAAGGTGAAGTCAAATTTCATTGACAAAAGTTCAAGAGGGAAAACACTGTTGAGACCTTCGAAACAATTGAAATCTTTCAATTTAGGAAAGAATTCAAGCTCAAAAGGGTTGACGCCAATTTATTTGGAAAGGATCTATTGAGAACTTGGACAGATGATAGAGACTCTTGGAGGGAGAAGCGCTGATAGTCGTGTGTCGTTAGATCCAGAGAAGCTGCGAGGAGGATATGGTAGAGAGTCATTCAATACTTGAAATCTCAGGAGAGGTAGGAGTCATCGATCTAAGGGGAGATTGAACCGTTGATTCCTTTCATCGGGAAATCGAAAAGCGGGAGTCTGGAGAGCGGAGGAGAATAATTTCCAAAGTCATGAAACGCGAAGTCCTGATTCGCAAGAAGGGATCTGAATCGTTGAGTCACGAAAAATCTCAGACCGTTGATCTGAGGTGATTGAAGTCGGGATTTCAGACTTCAGAAAAGGGGAGGAGAGACAATTCACGAGTTCACGAATTGTGAAGTCTCGTAGCACTCGGAAGAGTGGCCACAGGTAATAGCGAAGGGTCATATTGACGAAGAATAGGGGAACGGAGCTAGCGCTCACTAGACCCCTAATTTGGAGTTCGCGAGTTCGGAACTCGGGATTTCAGGAGTTCGGAAGACAGAGAGTCTAGTTGACTCATATACAATTACCCGACACGCAAAATAATGAAGCACCTTTTTGGATAGGTGTGTGGTCATAGCGAGTGGTTGCATGGAGGAAACTTTACGCTTGATGCTAGTTCGCGCGTGTGAGGCTTCACTAAAGGACCTGTGGATTTGTATTGTAAAGGTTCTAGCAGGGAATGACAGAGCTAGTCCAGCTCGAGAAGTCAAAAGATCCTATATCGGGAGGTCGTGCAACCCTTATAGAGAAGGGGGGTCTGTACCACACATGTAGTCTAGAACCACAGGGGAACCACAACATTATCGTTGGTCTCGACATTTTATAAACCTCCCCCCAATTTTGTGATTCGTCCCCAATTTGGCTAACACAACCATCACACACACTAGTAAGTGCCACAATTATAGGATCAACCTTACTTGGATCCACCTTGCTTGGCACCAATACCCATAACAACTCACTTACTAGTCCTCCACCACAAGGAGTCGGAGCCCAACCTTCTTCGCAAGGTACAAACTCCCAACCATCCTCATAAGGAACATCTTCTCAACCACACCATACAATGGATGGTACACCCCCATCCATTTCATACTTGGCATCTCTAGTTAACGTCCCAGACTTGACCAAATTGATGTATGATCCTATATTACACTACCCCACTTTTCCAAATATGCCCACTAAGTTTCCTTTTGATATTCCCAAATTTGAAGGAAAACCTAGAGAAGGCCCAAATAATCACATCATGTATTTTCACTTGTGGTGTTCTTTCAATAGCATTATGGAAGATTATGTTTGTCTATGACTATTCCAAATAACTCTCACTCGTCCCTCTGCTAAATGGTATGTGGATGAAAAATTTGGGTCCTATTCAACCTTTGAATCTTTGATGAAAGGATTCTTATATTTCTTCCAACTCCCAGTGCCCCACGACACCAGTTTGGAAATTCTATTTGAATTCAAAAAAACTCCAACCATCCATATCTTCAATCATATTCATGAATGGGAAAGAAGAAGAACTATTTGCAAATCATATACCACCCCACAACAATGATTAGATGGGTTTCTCAAATCACTAGTCCCTCTCCTTGCCAAAGATGTCACCACCACTTTCCCTCAAACTGAAGATGAGGCTATCACTAAGGCCCAACTGTTTGACTTGATTTACTCTCAATCGAGGTATCTTTATACAGTGTTACCTGATGCTCCTCGCCCTCTACCATTTGGTCAAGACAAACCCAAAACATCGGATGTTGTCAATGGGTTATTTGGGTCCATGGCCCATACTCACCCACACGCTCAACTGGTACCCAAGTTTGGAGCCACTCAATACCGACCACCATATGGAGGAAACCCATATTGTCCTCCTCCACCTCAACTAGTATTCATGGCACCTCCCCCCTATAATGGGAGCACATGTACCTGCACCCCCCACCAACATAGTGCATGTACAATGTCTAGACTAGTTTCTCAAATCACTAGTCCCTCTCCTCGCCAAATATGTCACCACCACTTTCCCTCAAACTGGAGATGTGGATATCACTAGGGCCCAACAATTTGACTTGATTTACTCTCAATCGAGGTATCTTTATACAATGTTACCCAATGCTCCTTTACCTCTACCGTTTGGTCAAGACAAACTTGGAACATCACATGCTACTGATGTGTTAATTGGGTCCATGGCCCATACTCACCCACATGCTCAACTGATACCCACGTTTGGATCCACTCAATACCAACCACCATATGGAGGAAACCTATATTATCCTCCTCCACCACCTTAACCAGAATTCATG
>JZKD02S0494066.1:116787-151608 GCA_000966675.3 Picea glauca
TTTATCCTTTTCCTTTCTTAAGTCAACTTAAAAATATAGCTTTTAACTTCTTGACTTTCCCCCCTTCAGTGTGAGACTATGACCTAGTGGGGGTGCCCAGGCCACTGAGTCTCCTTATCACCTGTCTAAGAGGTGGGGGACATTACATTCTCTTTACAAAATTCCCTAAGGAAGTTTGGACCAAAGTCAAACTTAGATGTCCCCGATGAAAACCATACAAAAGGACTTCTGACAGAACGTAAAAAACTGAACTTTAGAAACTGGATCAACTTGCCACAGATTTCCGCCCACTCGACTTTGCACAATATCCTTTATGACTCATGAAATTTAATTCACAAACAGACAAGTCTACACAGACTATCAAAGATAGATCAACACCAATGAAAAACAAGTGTCTAAATTATGTAATTCAACCTTGAATCTTGTTGTCTACAACATGACCCTGATGTCATAAAAGAGAATTAGGCTTTCAATGAATTAAAGAATGAATGAAAACGAAACTATCTCAATAAAACTTAAGAGCAGATCTTAGTATGCTTTCTCCTTCTATTCTCTCCTATTCCTCCTTCTCTTTTTTCCATTAAGCAATCAGAATTAGTTGAAGTAGTTAAACTACCTCTTTTAGTTAAGTTAATTAAAACTCAACTAACTTTTAGTTTAGGGGGGGAATTAATAAAAATAATAATAATTAGGGTCTTTAATAAATAATAACTAGTAGGTGGGACCCCTTGTGACTCCCTTTAGTTTCTTAACAACATAAACACAACTAGTTAATCAATCAAACACATCCCTCCTTGTATCTCCCATCATCACTCTTATAATTTTGAAAATTAATATCAATGATATTTGAAACCATATCCAAAAAAAATATAATATCCAACATATCCAAAAATAGTGTGTTGTCCAAAAACTTCAATAGCTAACTACTCTCAACAATCAATAAATAAAACACTCAAAAACCATATTTGCCACTTTGGGAGGCAATTTTCCCTTTGTTGCTACTGTCTCCCTTTGATTTCTCTGAATTTTCCTTAGGTTGTGTGGAGCCTTTAGGCCCGATCTCACTGATAACATGAGAGCAATCATTTCTAAAGTGCATGCAGGATGAAATAGATTATGCAGAATCACATGAGGAAGAGGGGGGGGAAGCAACAATTTTTCCTTTGTCAGGTTCATGGTGGGATTCGATTTTTAATGTCTTGCTTGCATGGGAAGACTGTACTAGTGAATGTGCAGGGGTAGCTTGGACAATTGGGTTAACCGATTGAGGAGGAGCAGGTAGAGACAAATTGGGCCAGCCATGATGTTGGGAGACTGTCGGGTGAACAATATCTTTCCATCCATCATTTTCAGGGACTTTAGGTTGTAACGAGACATGAGGGGGAACTGGGATACCAAGAACATGTGGGGGTTTGAAAGGAGGCCTTTCTGGCCTAGGTTGGACCACCTTTTTTCCAATCCAGTTAAAAAACCCAGTTTGGAATAACTAGTTCAATTCTTGTGGATTTGCATCAAAATGTATAGAAAACCTTGGCCTTCTAGGGCCCATATTCCAATTTCCTCTTCCCCTATTATTCCAGCCATGGCTACCTCTGCTGAAGAAGCTCATTCCCGTATGCAACGTTTATTATCAACTAGTTTCTTCAAAAAACCTTACATGACATCTCTTTAAATATGAAACAAATTTTGGCTCAACAACACATCAGACTCATGGAATCCAATCCATAAAAATCATTTAATACTTGTCAATGAGTAGGGGGTGAATAAAGGTTATGGGATATATGAGGTATTGTATTGAGCGAAAAGTGGTAAAATGAGGGGAGGTAGATCATGATTACTACTCAACAAATCATCAAACAATCAATTGTATTGTAATAACCAAACATGTCAATTGTAACTCATCTCTGTGTCATCCTTCAATTGTTATAGTACAAATTTTTCATTTAGTTATAATTTAATTTTAAGAACAGTGTGTGGATAGTGAATTTGGGAATATGAGGGGATTTGTAATGTGCGAAAAGTAAGAGAATGGTAGGGAAATAGCGAATACTATTCATACAACCAATTAAGTAAAACATAACTATGTACTAAACTCGATACAAAAAATACCAACACCATATCAACAATCATTGTGTATCAAACGGTTTGTTGTCCCATCATTTAAATTTCTCAAAACTTCTCCATTAGAACAGTCTGTGCAATCATACTCATAATCAGAACAACTTTCCATTCAACATTCCTGTTAAGAAAATGCTTGATCTTTAATTTCCTTCCATTCCTTTTAAGAATTTAAAGAAAACACACAACAACATTGCTCCACCTCTATCCCATAATGCATCACTATAAAAATATCATACATTGTCTATCAATTCACAATCGACCAATTAAAACATATGCATGGGTCCCTTTCCAAATCGAACTGACTTCCAAAATATGCTCGATTACATACATCTTTCATCATATCAACCAATAAGATTTTGCAACGAGACCACGGTCAACATAAAACTCGAACCTCATCATTGTCGATGTAACCATTTCCAATATGCATGATGATTCAATAATATACGCACAATGAACATAACCAAATATACACAGTCACCAATTCCATAATTTCCTACAGCCTTGATCGGGCCCAGCGAAACACACAGGTGTTTCCATTTTTCAATTAAGACAACATTGTAAGAACACAGTGAGTGGAAACATAATGAGAGGATAACAACCCCTGATTGTATATACTTACTCCTTCCCAATCATGACTCTTCAACCAATTTAATCATAGAAAGATGAGATAGGGACTCGAAGAAAAATTCCATAACCACTCCACTTGATAAACCAATCTTTGACAACCAAGAAGATGCCCGAAGGGAGCAGACAATTGGGGCTTTTAAAATCAGGCTCTGTCACAAAAATACAAGGATAAAATCAAGAGCGTGCTCATTCAACAATAGCATAGAGAACTGGAGGTCCTTAGAGACATATCAACCACATGCAAAAACCCTTTCGATACAGACACAATAGTAATCCACAGGGTCTCCTTATAACTCCCAGTCTTCGCAATGGAACATCAATTAGCCACAAAGGAAGACAACAACGGGTAGGATAGAAAAGGCCGATGCATGTAGTGTTCTTTACGCCTGCAAAAGAGAGGCAAATGTTTATTGAACAATGATGGTTATAAAGAACACACAGAGATATAACCTTTGTCAATTTTCTTAAGAGACAAACCATTTGACAACAATGCTAGTGAGGATGCATAACACCGAGGCATAACTCATATCACTCCATAACCATACAGTATATATCAACATTATGGCCAGCCTAAGACCAATTCTTGAGATACTTTAGTGCGAAAACATTGAGCCCACGACCATGACTCTGGTAGGAGAAATACACAACAACCAAATGTCAGTCTGAATGCGAATGGATAGGGTTATACTCATGACTATGAGGAAGCAACCGACAAGAATACACAGAGAGAAACCCTCCACCATTAAAACACAGAGCGATAATACCACATTCACTTAATATCCACAGAGACCCACCACGCTTTTAACCAATAGAGCAACTAGTGAATGCATAAGTCAACCAAAAACCAATTCTTTTGCGTGTAATCCGAACAATTACACAATCATTCCAGAGAGAAAATCACGCATTTACACAGTTGAAATTCTCAGGAAATCACAAACCCTAGCATTACTAAGCCATTTTTTGTTCATACACAGAGCATAATTCATGGATGGGGTGAAAAATAACCATACCTGTAACATAGAGCTTAAAAGGGTGAGTTGGCCGAGCATTTTCTTCCCAAGCCTGAAATGTGGAGCTTAACCAACAACAGACTAAAATGAAACAAAGAAACATACTAGGGTGACGACCAATGGGGGGAGTATGGAGTGACATGAATTTACTGCACGTCACTTCCATCTCTTATCCTATTCAATTATGAAGTACAAGACAACCAACATTCACCAATGCATTAAACCATGTAATTAATTTCCAAACCATTGAAATCTGCGACGATATTCCTTGCCCAATGCGCCACCCAAATGATTCACATGTTAACCTTTGCCAAGCTCTTATGCCATACCATATGTATTTCAATTTTATATATGCCCAAAATAATTTAAATGAAAATCGCATAGCCACTAATGAACCATATAATAGTTAGGACTAACACTAACATCTTTTACCTTTTCATTTGCATATAATCCTAAACATAACTCAAACATAGATCCTTTACTTTTAGGATATTTTTTATAAGTTTCTTTTTTTGTTTTGGTTATGTCATTACTAACATGTTTCTTGTGTGTATGTGGCCAGGTGGTGGATCACGATGATATGTGACATGATCAAATCATAGCAACTATAAATATATGCCCATCATAACATAAAAATAATGTTTTGAATTGCAGAACATCCCATAAAATGCATCATCCACATGTTACTATGCCAAAATGAAACCAAGACTGGATTGTCAACCATATAGTATTGTGTAAGCAATGTCGAAACAACAACAAAAAATATGTGATATGACTATATTCGAGCCTCCTGTCTACAAGGGGTCCCACCTACTAGTATTATATTATTAACATAGTTTAAATAATAGGGCTTTAGTAATACTTTGCGGGCAAAATTCCTCATTGCGATTTTAATCGTCAAAAAACTGGTGAATCCATAGGGAAATCTGTTTCCAACAGATTAAGAACTCAGAATGTATGGTTTCACAGACCAAGTAACATCAGATCGAGAAGATCTAATTCAAAATGATTGTGCCACAGGGGGAAGTGAGCGGATTTAATGGAAAAATGACCGGGAATTTGAGAATAACTCATGGAAAGTGTTAAGTATGAGGGGGTTTATCCCTGTAAGCATAATCATTCAACCAAAATTTTCTCTTGACTTCAAGGAGAATTTTTTTCTAGACCTACTCTTTTGAATCTCAAAATGGATGAAGAAATGGAAAGCAGAAGCGAGATATAACCAACTATCTCATAAAACAACAACGAAAGCAGATAACAAATTCAATGATGCCTTCAAGGGGAACATCATAACAACCATGTAAGCTTGATTGTTATTGACTAACAATACTTTGAAGGAGTGTCACTGTGGCATAACTGATCCAACATTTTATTCTTGACAAAAATTGAAATCAAAAGAACAAAAGCAAGAAATGTCATAACATAAATGAAACTACAAAATTAAAAAAAATAGAAATGGAAAGACAGAAATGCAAACAGAAGAAACAAAACTACTAAAATGAAAGCATAATATAAAACTATTGTAAAAGAAGAATTGAAATAGCAGAAATGAAAACTACTAAAATGAAAGCAAAATTGAACTACTAAAATACAGAACAATCCAAACAGTGTTAAACTTTTCAAGTTTGGTTCCACATAATGTTTTAGGTGAGAACTGTTAGTGATGTAGGAAAACAATCGCTCTTGTAAATCCTTTAGAATGTAAGAGTTTGCACCTAGGACAAAAGCGATCTTGAAAGGACATAGCCTTAATTTTTGAAACCTTGAAACATATGATCGTCTTTTATAGTACACGGTTAAGTCATCAAGATAGATATGAATAATCTTGCCAATCAAATCGTCAAAAACTATCTGCATAGCCCTTTGAAAAGTGGGACCTGCATTGCATAATCCAAAAGGCACACGATCATAAGAAAAAGTGCCCCACCGAGTAATAAAAGTGGTTTTATATTTATCTGCCATTTTTACCTTGATTTGATTGTAACCAGAGAAACCATCAAGTAAGGACATCATCTGCGACCCTGCAACTTGCTGCAAAATCATTTCCATATTAGGGAGAGGAAAGTGATCTTTTATGCTAGCCCGATTTAATGCGTGAAAATCTATGCACAATCTGATTTGACCAGTTGTTTTTCGAATGGGAACCAAATTAGAAACCCATTATGAATACTTAATTGGAAAGATAATCCCAACCTTCAAGAGTTTTTCCAACTCCTTTCGAATAGTGGCTTCCAGTGCAGGGGTAATTGTTCTTTGTTTTTGCCTAACTGGTTTTATGCCCTTATTAATAGGAATGGAATGTTGTATAAGAGCAGAATCAAAACCACGAATATCCTCATAAGACCAAGCAAAAACATCTTGAAATTCAGCAAACAGTCTGGCAAACTTCAATTTTTCTTCATCAGAACATTGGGCACCTATTTTAACATTCTTTGGAGACTCGAGTGTTCCAATGTTCAAGGAAATGGTTTCACCCACCTTCCTTTTCGAATCCTCTTCTTTATGTTTCTCTTTGTTGCCTACATCACTTGATCAAAATGAACTCTCTAGAGGATTCAAGCCCTTAAGAATCTTGTTATCTTCCATTGATATAATTTCCTTAGGCTTATAAGGTTCATTTTGAATGAAAGCACAGATGTTGTCATCACTAGGGAAGACTTTCCATGATTCTATATTGTCAAGGATATGTGGATGATATAGAGATTGAAAAGTGCAATCGGGTCTTTGTGGCAGAAGTTGTCGATTAGGAGAGGCTGCAAAAACAACTTACCGATCAACCATTGAGTTCAATTCCCTCTTAACATGAGTAATGTTGAAAGATAGTAAGTTCAAGATAAGTGCCCAAACAATTTGGGTGTATCGTTTCATCAACTTGTTGCTAGGAGAGTATATATTACATACAAGGTTCACAACAAGCTCAAAATCCCCAAAAACTGTAAGGTGAACACAACCCAGATTATAGACGTTTTCAATGCCTAATAGTAAAGCTTCGAATTCAGTGACATTGTTTGTGCAAGCAAACTCTAACCTATAAGAAAAGTTATGACCTTTCCCTACAGGAGAGTACAAGATAATGCAAGCTATGTTTCCTTCATTAGAGCATGAACCATCAAAGTGCATATGCCACATACCGTCATCTAATTCGATTTGTTCCAAGGGAGTGTTATCCTCCTCGACAAAGATGGAATATACTCCTAGGTCCTCCTCGATATAATTCACATTAGGTTGTGGAACACTTTCTATGTAAGGTGAAATCCTTCCCTCTCTAAGGACTATGATGTTTTTACCATTCCGAGGAATGGATACGTAAGTCTCGTTGAGTGAGAGGTATCCACCCGTCAAAGCTTGCCAAACTCTTCCTAGGATGATTGAGTAGTTTCTTATTGGCAGATCAATTACCTAAATATTAAGGGTTGTCCTAATTTCAGGGTGTGCACACAAAACCAGGGTCACGTCCTTGATTCCACCTATGGTCGTTTGTTGTAGACTATTATAAGAGAGCATGCTTCTGGCATTTTCGTTTGTACAAGACAAGCCTAGATCTTCCATAATAATCTTTGACATTACACTTGGGCCCGAACCACCGTCGATGAGGAAACAATGGGAAATCTTATCCATAATCTTTATAGAAATATAAAACGAGGGTTTTTTTACAGGGTGCCTAAAGTTATGTACACCTATTTTATTTATAGATGAATCCTCTTCATCTACCTCTCCAGAGAGGTTGGCTACAACAAAAGTTTTTCCTTCCATGAAGTGTTTTAGATGCTTTTGTTGTTCAAAGATGGAAAACATGTCCAGAAGGGTTGCATCTACTTTAATGTTGGCCAACTAATTTAGAATATTGTATTTGGAAGAGGGGAGAGGGGAGGTAGTTCCTTGACTGTTAGGAGCCTTAGGAACCTGAACAGTAGCAGTTGGTGAGGATGAGCATGGGCTAGAAGAATTGCGGGGAGGATCACATTTCCTTTTGAGAGCATATGATTTATTCCTAGTATTGATGATCATGACATCTTCTGGCTCCGCAAAGTCTAGAACAATGATGGTAGTTTCAAGTATCTTACCAAAGATTTTATCTCTGGTACTCTTCTTTTCCTCACATGTACTTTCCTCATGGTGTTCCCCACAAAAGTTACACCAGCTACGAGGCATGATAACTTTAGGCTGGGAATTATTTTCATTTGGATTTCTAAAGGGGGTGCATAAGAGGATGAATCTCCAGGGGTAAGAGGGGAGACATTTCCCTTTCTCTCATACGCTATCATACAATTATTCATGTCTTGTACAAGCTGTAAGAAGGTGGACATGTTTGTTTAACTAAATCTCCCTGAGGAAGACCTGTTCTTTCAAGTTGTTCTTCATACTCTAAACAAGTATGTAAAGCGGAACTGAGGTTATCAATGGTCTTTTCCTCAAGCCTATGAAGGTAGGGGGAAGGTAACGCATTATAATAATGCATGAAAGTGGCTTGTTTCTGAGGTCGAATGAGTTTAGGGATTTAATTGTATAACTTGGTGAAACGCAAGTTAAAGGACTTGATAGTCTCACCATCCTTATAAGCGATGTTATTGTATTCTCGTAACTGCTCGGCTGGGATTTTGGATTACCCATAGGTGGATTTGAACCAATAAAATAACTCCTCCCAAGTAGATAAAATCTTAGGAGAGAGATCAAATAAATCAGTTGCAACATTCCCTTCAAGGGAATTGACAAATAAGCGCATAAAAGTATCGTTGTCATTGGCTCATATGTTGTGGAAGTCATTAGAAAATGCCACCAAGTGTTCATTCGTAGTGATAGTGTTATTCCCTGAAAACCTAGGGAGATTCTCTTTTAATTTAGGTAGTGGATGAGTAGTAGGTGCCAGGTTAAGAGGAGAGGAAACATGCCACAGTGTGGTTGTAGCATCTTCTTCAAACTGAAAAGCCCATATTTTTTAATGACTTTGGCGGGGTTTGTGGTAGATTGGATAGGGACTTGGTGACTATATAATCTACCAATCATCGACGAAGTTGAATATTGAGATGAAGAAGCACCTCCAGTGCCACCAATGCCACCACTAGATGTCATCTTGTGGATGATAGGTAAGGGAGAGAAAGACAAACTAGAAGAATCATACAAGGTTCTTCTTAGATCACTTTGTTGGGTTGATAACACAACGTTCCTTCTTCCTATTTCAACAATAGGATTAATTTAAGGTGATAAGCCTCTTCTTCTCCTAGAAACACGAGGGTCCAAGGACATGAAAAGAAGATCAAAGCTGGAAAATAAAGTTATGGTTGATTCCTAAGCTATCTATGTCTATATTCCCAATGTTCTTGGGCACTTATATCTTGTTCAATTGCTGCCCATGAACGATTAAGCTCAACCCGATTATTAGCAGTATCTAGGATGGTGTTAAACAAGTTTAAAGCAATGTTGGTATGACATTGAAGATCGAGCTCAATATTAGGATGTCTTGCAATAGGTACAATCATTAAGAAATGAAACATTCAAAGAATCAATATCCGAAAAACAGATATAAGGGATGATAATCAAGCATAAAAATCGAACAGAGAGAAATGGAAGATCTCCCCAGTATGGTTGCCAAAATAAATGTTGAGGAAAATATGTGAAATGATATTACTCAAGAATTTTCAGATCTTACTTGGCTAAAGAAAGATAGATGGGAATATCACCCTATGTTTATAGCCTCAAAAATTGTTTCCTAATCCACAAGTATTGGTCACAAGGGCTTAGGCCAATTTTCTTATAAATAAAATATTGCTAAAAAATTCAATATTTGTGTAATTTTTTAGATATAAAAGATGCAAAAGTAAATGTAGAGACAGAAGAAAAAAATACCAAGTCAATAATTAACATAGATGAGACATAAATCAAACTTTTATTTCATTCCAATTTACCAAAATAATCATTCTCTTTACAAAATTCCTTGAGGAAGTTTGCACCAAAGTATCATCATCGACGAAGGGGCATCCACATGTATCATGTCCAAATCTGTATGGAAACAACTCGGTTCCCCTGAACTCATCCCATCATCCATCACTCTTCGAGAATATGATGGTCTCCCATCACAACGAGAATTCCTCTACCAATATGGGCCCACAGAACTTGGAGGTAAACCCGTTATAATCGAGATCGAAGTTATCGATGCCCCATTATATTACAACATCCTCTTTAGATGTAGCTACATGTATGCCATGAAGGTAGTTGCATCATCCATTTTTTGCACCATGCTCTTCTCCCATAATGGGAAGATAGTCACCATTGACCAGTTAACACACTACGAGCCCAATCATTCAACAAAATTGATAATGCACTCCCTCTCATACAGTCTAGTGTTGACATCTCATTAGTTGTCGACATAAGATTAGGAATCTTTCAAGACCCCTCCCTCTTGGGTTCTTATCAAGGAGATACTCCCATTACCCCACCTATCGGGTCTGCACAAGTATGTGTTGTTACCTCAAATGGCGTCGAAATTCAGGACAAACCTCCCCTCGATGAACACGCCACCCCAATCATTGTGGAGACTTCAACGTCACAATCAGACCCAGAGAAAATGCCAAGTTCCTTACCACCCATTTTGCAAACGATCCCTCAGGCCCTAACCCAAATTCCATTCTCTTATCCACCACCTAGTGTTTCAGCCTATCAAGTCCTTGCTACTTGTTATCCATGATTTTTAGGGATAACTAGGAGATCATGTCTCGAGGCCCACATGTCCCAGACATGGAGTACCGAGAGCAGGATTGACCTGACCATGGCCCTGGAGGGCCCATCCTTTTCTTCTTTCATCAGACTCATATTGTCAACAACAACAACATCCATCACCTTCGGCTTGGTCTTGAATCGGAGGAGGCTCTTGCTCCATGAGGTAATTGGTCCAGGTATCATGGTATGTGTCACTTTTGATCATTAAAACCTTTGAATATATGCATCTGATTCCTTTTATCTCTAACAACTGCTTGGATCTTACATTGGCCCACTTGACCATGCTTGGGGGAGATTAACAGGGTGCCCTAGAAAGCCTGTACCCATAGGTTTTGGTTTTCCACCCGGGAGATTTCTAAAGAGCCATCGTTCGCTCCTATCATACCACCACTTTTTTCATCTTATCTCCCGCTCATTTATCCCATTCCCCTTGTCTGGGCATTGGATTGACCTATTTGTAGGGTTGCACCTTATCTCGTGGGAAGAAGGGGCTAAAGGCCCAGAAGGTAAAAGCAGTTGGTAAAAGATAAAATCCTAGAAATGAAACCTTGAGATGCTTCGCCCAGGGATCCCTGAGAAGGCAATAAAAAGACTCTCAACAAGAAACAAGAGGCACTCGAAAAATAACAAACAAGACCTAGTCAAGAGGATAGGGGGTCTCATCACGATCCAGCCTATTATGTTCATGGGTACCTAACAGTATGACATTGCCACCATCTGGTTACCATGCCAGGGAAGTGACCTTTGGTTGCATGGCCAAGGGAAAGGGGGTCTCATCACGAGCCAACCTTCCCATCTTTGTGAAAGTACTTGTGGGTAACACTGTCAGCTTTGGTCACCATGCCAAGGCAGTGTCCTCTGGTTAGCCCTTGAATAAAAAGAAAAAGAAGAAGAAAAAGAAAATAAAAGAAAATAATAAAGGCAAGAACGAGCTTGGAAAAATTGCATCCATGACGGGTACAGATCGCCTTCTACAAAGGCACCCACAGATAGAATTATGCATCCCTAGCTCTCACTCAACCCACATGTCTAGACATCCCTTAGCTACATCATCTCATGTATTGTAGGTTTTTGTAATCTCTTTGAGCTATTGATTGATGTATTAGGGTCTTATGCATATGTTTGATAAAGTTAATGATGAAACGTGATTAACATTGTTATGATCTCGGTGACTGATGAGCCCATGGAGGGCGTAGTTTTTTCTGTGCAGAACCATGCCCGATGGACAGGTACCATTTGGACCTGTACAGATGGGGAGATGATCAGTTCGGACCTCCATGGAGCTGAAGATCCCATCAGATGGTTGTTGAGACCCCATCAGGGGGGCAGAGACAGGATAGTGTTTAACCGACGTTTTTCACCAGAGAAGAAGAGGACGTTCCATCAAAGGAACTTTGGCAGAGCCCGACCTAGGGGGAATGACCCCTTTTCAGTAGAACGCTAGCCTTGGAAGGCTCAGAACGTCCCCATCCTCACCATGATGTCATCCATCTTCATGGACATTTTTTGAGGCAGACTGGGCAACAGTGGCACGTGTGGCATGTTGGAGAGGCCCTTGGGGGGATAACGTTTTACTCTTGGATGTCTCATCTGCCCTAAAAGGGGCTAGCACCTCCCTTGAAGGGGATTTTATCTTTTTTATAGATCAGTTAGGGTTTTGATTTGACAATTTAATGTAAAAACAATATTCTGGTCTTGTCGGCCATTTTTATGACCTAAAATTAATTAAGGTCATTGATACAGTATATATTGAGGAGTTTTAGCCTCATTTTGACATAACACATCACTAACTCATCAATGAGGTCTGATTTTAGCACCCTACTTGGGTTGTTTTGTTGATTCAATGAGGCGCACTTGTTGAAGGAAGGCATTTTCACATTTTTGGCATTTCTCTTGAAGGAAGGTTTACAACTAGGGGTTGCATGTTATTTCATGGTGATATGTAAGTGTTTTTTTTTTGAAAAACTTCTTGATTGAATGGTTGTAGTCTTATATTCTTGCATATGTTTATAATTTGCTGATAAAAACTCTAGGTGACAAGAACACAAGTAGGTCCTTGTTTCATGTCCCCTAAAAGAGAAATTTTCAGCCATTGAAGAAGGAAGGAAGAGCCTAGCCATAGCTACACTCTTATTGCTTCTTCTCCCTGAGCTAGCCGTACTTTCTGAAGTCAAGAAGGAGGAGACGTCCCAGGCCTAGGTTATCTACACCTAGGGTCGTCCTGCTTCTAGGGTTTGGTGATAGAGCCTTGCCTTAGCAACACTCTCCCTCACTACACTCTCTATTCTTGATTTATCTTTCATGCTAGCCATTTTTTCCAAGTTGACCTAAGGAAGGAGGAGAGAGCACAAGGACTTGTTTTAGCAACACCGGAGTGAGCCTCTCTCCCCTAGGGTTTTGATTTTGAGGCCCTGCCATAGCAGCACTTCAGAACCCTTCCCTCCAGTCCTTAGTTTCTTTCAACCGTTGTGTTCTCTTCTAAAATGACTCCATTAACCCATAGGCACTGATCTTAGACCTCCAGCGTTGAAGTGAAAGTGATCAAACAACTCTCAAAACCTTGCTAAATTGAAACCCTAGCTAACTACTAACCCTAAGAAGGATGATGTCACCCTTGGTTACTTCATCTTGACGTGACAATATTCCTTTTATAGGCAATTGGATGGTGTTTAAATCATTTATTGAATAAGGGATTGATTGGATACATTGATTGCTACATCATCTTGATATTTATTAGTGAAGTAATATTATTTCATTGATGTATTAACAAACATTGACTTTGTCAATATTTATTGTTATAATTGCCTATATATTTATATCAGATAGTCTTATGAAGTACTAACCCATTGAATTATAGCTTGCATATATTGGTTTGATGTTGCTTTGTTCTAGGCAGGTGTTCTTCTTTGGGGTTTCACTTCATTATTGGTTGTTTAGCCATGACTGTTTGTTTTGGTGGTGACCTGTGAAGGGGGAACTTTACCTTTGTCTTTTTAACTCTTGCCTCTTCAAAACTCTAGGTTACCGGGGACGTCTCCCCTGGGCCTAACCTCCCTAAAGAGAAAGAACCTCCCCATCATGGTGACATTGGGTGGGATAGGTTCATGTTATGTCAGTTTGGCCTTCTATCTTATAACCATTTGACCTAGCTACAAACTATGTAATAACACTACTCTCACCTTATCAAATATGGTGATTGTCATCCCCTTTTGGTATATTGAACCACCCTTTATGGTACCAATACCATCACTCCCAATCAAACCCACTATTGGACCTACCACACCTATCGTCCAAAACCAACAACTTCCTACTAGTCATACAATTTCACCCACCACTACTAACAAAGAGGGAAACAATAAAAAGAAAGGAACAAACCAACCTTGTGTCCAACAACCATGTGCACTATGTGCAATCGTCGGACACCTGACCAAACTTTTCCCTACATTTCCTGAATTACGCCATCTAATTCAACTTCATAAAGAAGCACCATTTCTCCCTACCCCCACAGTGGCATCTACCCTAGTTGAATCCTCTTCCACGAAGAAGGAGGGCCTGCGTACCAACCACACATGCACCATTTACTCAAAATATGGTCATTATACACATCACTGCTCAACTCTCCCTAACTTCTGGGAGACTCTGATAAGCACCACTGTCAATGTCCTCTCAATCTATCCCCACTGTTACTAGCACTCAGGCCACTTAATACGTCTCTATGTCAGTAAATGAATGCTTACGATGCCCATGTACGTTATGTTACCAGATGGATCATTACATGTAATAGTTCCCACTCATTATTGAAGGACGGGCGCGCCATAAGGCTTCCATCATTACACCATAGGTTCAACCTCCATTGGACTAGTCCTTGGAAATTCCCCCTCCCAAAAATCACATAGTACCCCCTCTACAACCCAAATTTCTTTCTTTGACTCATTTGGCCATACCCATTCCACAACTATAAGAATACTTACCACTAAACCCACCAAATTCACCGATAATTCCTCTACCTGATATTTTATCTCCTCCCATCACTCATGATCCAAACACTTGTTTTGACATATGGTGTTATTTATCTAGTAAAGTGGGCCCATCCCCATCCACCACAGTAGGGGATATTGATTCCACCCCATCTATGTCTTGGGGCTACTGATGCCACCCCATATACATCTTGTCCCACTTCCATAAAAAATGACATCATCACCAATGTACCTCAAACATTGGGCACTAACACATCCCTCTCACATGTTCAAACCTATGAGGATGCCTTGTTCTCACATGTATTCCATTATGATGAAGATATCATCGAGGCCATGACAACACCAGACTATCCATGGGATGACATGCACCATCACTCTCTCTTCTTATCCCAAGAAGAATTTCAACCATGCCTAAACCCTCTGGTCTGCGCAATTGAAACTAAAGATTTCATTCCCATAGGACATGTTGATTGGTTCAATAACCCAATCCCAACACTCGATGCCTTTGAAGAAGGGAACACTACCAATATCTCCCCTACCATCAGAATCAACATTTTAGTTAAACCGAGCATCATCGAAGAAATCACCCTCAGTGTCGCATGCACCCCTGAGGAGATCACTGCTTACAAAGCCCTCTTTTAGGAATTCTGAGACATATTCGCTTGGTCATACACGAAAATGCCAAGATTAGACCTGACCATTGTTGAACATCGCATCGACACATGGATGGATGTTGCCCCCATTCGCCAAAATCAAAGACCACTTCAGCCTTTAAAAGCCATGGCTATTAAAGCAAAGATCGATAAATTACAGTCAGTTGGGTTCATATACCCCATCACATACACATCATGGGTTTCTATTCCTATCCGAGTCAACAAGAAACAAAGAACCATTCGTGTATGCACCGATTTCCATGATCTCAACCAAGCATGTCCCAATGACAACTTTCCCACTCCCTTCATTGATCAAGTTAGCGACGCTTGTACCAGACACAAAGTCCTCTCATTAATGGACGACTTCTCTAGCTACAATCAAATCTAGATTCACCATGCAGACCAACACAAAACTACATTTACCACTCCATGGGGCACCTTCGCTTATTAGGTTATGCCATTCGGTCTTAAAAACATTGGTGCTACTTTCCAGCAGGCCATGACATAGGATTTCCATGATCTTGCCCATATCATCCTCGCCTACGTAGATGATCTCACTACTCGGTCTAAGAAAATGTCTAAGCATATGGAATATTTATGACTTGTATTTCAATGTTGTCGCCGATATAATATCCAGTTGAACCCCCTCAAGTGTGTGTTATGTGTAACCGCATGACACTTGCTTGGTTTTATCATTTCGAAATAAGGAATCATAGTGGACCCCCTCAGGGTCTAATCCATTAACGAGACCCTCCCCTCCAAATAATTTGCAACAATTGCAAAGCCTTCAAGGCAAAACCAACTTCATACGTCTCTTTTTCCCTGATTACACCATACGCACCCATGGATTCTTGCATTTATTACTAGACGATATCCCCTTCCACTAGGATCAACATGCCCAAACCACTTTTGACTCATTGAAAGAAGCACTCAACAATTCCCCCTTGATTAATCCCCCATACTTCAACAAGCATTATATCCTATACTTGTCATCCTTAGAGGTTTCAGTTGCAGGAGTTTTAGTTCAACTAGGTGGTGATGCGAAAAAGCATGTCATTTACTATATCAACAAAAACCTCTTCGGACCACCTTTGAAATACAACCATGAAGAAAAACTTTCCCTAACAGTTGTCCTCGCAATCTAAAAACTACATCATTACATGTTGCTTCAAACTACCAAGGTCATGGTAGATTCTAACCCTATGCACTATTTGCTCAGTCACCGCCTAATCAACAGAAAAATCACTCGATGGATTGTTATCCTACATGAATACGATTTAGAGTTCTCCACTCCCAAGAGAAAAAAAACTCTAGTCCTTACTGAGTTAATCTCATATCTTCCCTCTACTTCTCATCACGCCCCCGTCAATGAAGACTTCCCATATGAACACCTATGTCTCATCACATTTGACAACCCATGGAATGGTAATATCCTAGTGTACCTGCACACTAAAAAAATAAACCCTCATCTCTCCCGTGATGACAGATGCCGCATCTGACATCAATCATCTCGTTACCTCCTCATCGGAGAATTCCTCTACCGTAGGGGGAAGATACAATCCTTCGTTGTTGCCTCACCATTGAAGAAGTCGAGAAGGTGTTGAACGATTGTCATAGTGGTGCCTGTGGGGGTCACCTTTCAAGAATTTCCACTGCCTATAAGGTTGTCTGAGTTGGTTACTTCTGGCCCACCTTATTCCATGATTGCATCCATGCAATCAAGCGTTGTGACAAATGTGAACTATTCACGCATAAATTCAGAGCTCCACCAACTCCCCTCCATCTTGTTATCACAATAGGATCATTCTACAAGTGGGGCATAGATTTCATGACTTGCAATCCCCGTCTAGTAATGGGCACGAGTACATCATAGTCACAGTTGACGATTTCACCAAATGGGCTGAAGCAATTCCCACATTCAACAACACAAATAACACAACATCTTGCTTCTTCTTTAACCATGTCATTACTTGTTTTGGAGTCCCCCTCTAGCTCGTGTATGATCATGGGAAAAATTTCAAGAACGAAGTATTCATTGAGTTATCTGCGAAACTGGGATTTACCCATGAGTTTGCTTCACTTTACTACCCCCAATAGAACGGGCAGGTCAAAGTCGTCAATAAAGTCCTCAAGACCATGCTCCAATGCATGGTCAACATAAACAAAACCAATTGTTATCATATTCTATTCTTTGCATTATGGGAATATTGCACAACTGTCAAACCTGCCACTGGTTTCACACCATTCCATCTAGTTCATGGGGTGGAAGTTGTCCTTCCCATCGAGTGCGAAATACCTACTCTGTGCCCCGCAATCGAGCTCTTACCAGATACTACTCCAATAGAAAAACAATTTCTCAATCTCGAATCTCTTGATGAGGATCATTGATCCTCTTTACAAAACAATGAAGCAACCAAGAAACGATCCAAGGTCATCTTCGATCATCAAGTTAACCTTCAATCCTTCACTGAAGGAGACCTTGTATTAGCCTATGACATTGCACATGATACCCTGGGCCATGGAAAATTTGAATCTTGATGGTGTGTACCATATATCATTCTCCATTGCCTCACTAAGGGTGCCTACATCCTGGCTCACCCTGAAGGGGCTACACTCAAAGACCCTGTCAATGGGTTATATCTGAAGAAATTTTACCCTTAGTATAGCCACTCTACCTTAGGGTTCTTCTTATATTTTGCTAGAGTTTTTAGTCTTTTTTCTCAAAAAATCCCCAAAACCGTATGTCTGATCTTGTGCCCTTGTTTTGAAAGATGAATTATCCATCCACTTATCATATTAGGTATGTCTATGGTAGCGGTCACTGGAATCAAAATCTCGCTTCTACAACTTGGTTCATTTACACCCCTGAACATGTATTACTCCACTCAAGTGGTATATGCCTTTGATCCAGATTTTATGAGTAGAATGAAATGAATACAGATTATTAACAGGTGCTTAACACAAAATAACAGAGATACAATAAAACTGGTTTTTTATTCAATAATGAAATAAGCTGAAAACTGTTAAATGCGGCGGAAACAAGCTTGCTGGAATGGTGGCGGCTTATCTCTGAGAAGAGATGTGACGACTGCGCTCATTCACAAGAATATGATTACAATGAGGCTCTGAAGGCCTTTTTTACAATAAGCAGGAATGTCAAAAACCCTAGACATCTAAACACCTAACCCTAGGAGATGAAGCGCCAAAAGCCATGTGGGCCCCGTTTGGGTAAGTTAGTACAACAACTTCTCAGGGTCGTAACTTTTGCATACGATCTCTGTTTTAGGCGTATGATAGCCCATTGGAAAGGTATCACCGAGGAGATTCATTTTAGGTGAAATATTGAAGGAACTATTATATTGAAAACTTTTTCCCAAAAAACATCATTTAGGGCCTCAAAAGAACTTTGGAAGTGAAAATTGCTAAAAATAATAAATTACCAAAATTGCTAGAAAACTGTTTTGAGCCAGTTGGAAAAGGTGGGTGGCCACCGATATCCATCTGGATTAGTCCTCCCTCCTTAGGAAGAAATGGTCTCCATTGCATTGAGGTCCCCCATCATATGAGGAAATTTCTGCTGAATTTGGCCTTGGGTGAGCCACTTGCCTTGGTGCAGGAGCCACCCTGCTTTGACGACTCGATAAAGTTGGATCCTTTGTTGTCGAGTGCCCTTGATCTGTGTGTCAAAAATCTGATCATTGGATGCCTGTTGTATGCAGTCAGGGTTGAGCTCTGTTGGTGTCATTTGTTTTGCTACTTCTGAGGTGTCCAATAATGGTGGGAAATAAGGGCGAAGGAGATCCACGTTGAACACTGGGTGTAGACCAAGGAAAGGAGGAATGTTAAGCTCAAAAGCATTATCCCCCATGGCCTTGGTGATAGTGTACAACCCATAACGGAGTGGGAAAAGCTTTTGATGAGGTCCTATAAGGCATTCTTTCTGCAAGTGCAACAAAACTTTTCCATCCACTTGAAACTTATGTGGCACCCGATGTTGATCATGGCGTTGTTTGTACTAGTCATTAGACTTCTGTAGGATATCCTGAACCTATTGGCGGATGTGCTGGATCCACTCAATGAACCGGGTGGCTTTGTCAGCTTCAGTTGGAGCAGGAGATGAGTCAATCGAGGTCACCGCAAGGGGAAGTGCAACATCTATGGGACCCAATGGTTGGAATCCCAACCCCACCTGAAAGGGTCTATGGTCGGTTGAGCTATGCAGGGCTCGGTTGTAGGTATGTTGGACATTGGGAAGTCTCTCATTCCATGTGCGGGGGTGCTTTGAATTATACATGCGAAGGATATGCACAATCATTCGATTTACAACCTTGGTTTGGCCATCTGTCTGGGGGTGGAAGGCTGTTGATTTGCTGAGCTTGGTGTCTAGCAATGATCAGAGGCTCGACCAAAATGTGCTGAGAAATAGACTATCCTGATTTGAGACAATGGTTTGTGGGATTCCAAAATGTACCCAGACTCGTTCAAAGAAGAGCTTGGCAGTGGCCTCTACTATGATGCTCTTCTTCCAGGCAACCATAATCGCCATCTTAGAAAAACGATCAACAACCACAAAAACACAGTCATTTCCCCGCTTGGTGGATGGGAGGTTTGACATGTAGTCCATTGAGATGGATTCCCATTGCCTATCAGGAGTAGGAAGAGGGGTGTACGGGCCCTGTTTCTTAGTGGTCGGTTTGGCAATAACACAGGTAGTGCAGGACCTGATATACTTGCTAACCTCTTATTGAAGTTTCGGCCAATAGAAATGTTTCTGTAGTATCGCCACTGTCTTTTTGACACCGAAGTGTCCTGCCACCCGAATGTAGTGGGCTTCCTAGATCAGCTTCGCTCGCTCACTTGATGGAACACATATATGGCCCAGACGACACAACAACCCATCCTGAAGATGGAAATTATCGACAACTGCGTTTGCACCCAAAATTTGGTAGGTGTTGGCGAAGTCATGGTCTGTCTCATAGAGTTGGGGCCATCCAGAGGTCTCATGGTTGTAAGAGTCTAGCACTGTGGTGAGTGCCACAACTGGTGGTTTGCTGAGGCAATCAACGACGCGATTGGTGCTTCCTGTTTTATACTTGATGTTGAGGTGGAATTGTTGCAAGTATGTGGACCACTTTTGATGGTAGTCATTCTGCAATTTTCCCTATTGTTGTGCCTCTTTCGTCACCTTGGTGAGCAAAATAGAGGTGCTTGCAAGCTCAGTTGGTTTGTTGAGCAGGACAACTGCAAGGAAAAGAGTTAGGGAAAGAAAATAAAAGACTACAACTAATAATTAAACTAAGAAATGCAATAACAACTAAATTCATGAGCATAGGGACATAGAAACAAAAAGAACCATAAGACCCATGTCACCAATGTTGAGGCTGATCTATTAGTGAAACAAAGCACCAATAAGAAAAGAGACTATGAGTCCCTTCTTCCTCCAAGGGAGGGCTCTTGAACCCCCACTAGCTAGCTCTTCTTACAACAAAGAAAAATGGAAAATGATGATGAAAGAACTCTTTACAAATCCACTCAATGGGTGAGATGGATTGTTCAATGCAATGGTGGCAATATGCTCTTGACAAGGATGGAGTCCTCAAGAGAATAGAGGTGGCATAACATTACTTTGAATTCCTTGAAAAAATGAGGTGCATCCATGGATTTTTATAGCATTCATTTGGGTTATTGTTTAACTGCTTTGTAGTGTGAAAAGAGGCCAATTAGGGCATTCTTAGGTCTTTGACCAGCCCACCAGTCGCATCCAGTCCAAATTTGAGGGTCATATCGGCTTGGGAGATGAACCATAAGTGGGTGGGAGGCCGACCACTCTCATAAATGCGTCGTTTAGCAGGTACGCGGATTTTTGCGATAACAGTCGTGCATCATGCGCCTGTGCGCGATTTCTGCGTTCCTGTTCCGCGCATGCGTGCACGCGCCTAATGTCTACATAGAGCTCTTCAATTTTTCACTACTTTGTATAGTTTTTGACCTTTTTTGAATGCTATGGTATTAATTCGGGTCCATGGATGACTTCAGCACTGTTTGACGATGTTGAGTTCTTGTAACCATGTGCAGACGAAATTTCAGTGATAACTCCTATGTCTGCATGAACTGCAGTGGCTTATGATCAGTGTGGATAACTGTCTCCTTCCCAAGAATGTAATGTCTCCACTGGCAGTAGGCTTGCACAATGGAGTGCATTTCTTTGTCGTAATTAAGGTACTTACGGACAATATTTGATAGTGTCCCACTATGATAGGCCACGGGGTGGCCGTGCTAAGTGGGAACGATGCCCACAGCATTGTTTGAAGCATCTGTCTCAATATCAAAGGGTTGTTGCAGGTATGGTAGTGAAAGTACTGGGGTTGAGAACAAGTGTTACTTCAAATCATTGAATGCTTGTTGTTGGGACCGTCCCCACGCAAATTTCGCCTTACCACCACTCTTGTTTATTTGACTAAGGGTCCATGCAATATGGGAGAATCCCAACATAAACTTGCGGTAGAAATTGGCAAGGCCCAAGAAGCTCCGAAGCTCAGTGAGTGTGGTTGGGGCTGGCCAGTCACGGATGACTTGGATCTTGGCTAGATCCACATGTACACGATGTTGATCAATGATGCAGCCTAGGTAATGGATCTTGTCCATGCTGAAGGAGCATTTTTCCAAGTTGGCGTGTAGCTTGTGCTACTGCAGGGTGTGCATAACCTATTGAATATGATGCAAGTGTTCAGCCCAAGTCTTGTTGTAAATTAGAATGTCATCCAAATACACCACTACACAATTATTGGTGAATGGTCGCATGATATCGTCCATCATCCTCATGAAAGTGGCTGGAGCATTTGTCAAACCAAAGGTCACGACCAACCATTCAAAAAGGCCTTCCTTTGACTTGAAGGCAGTCTTCCATACGTATGTCTGTTCTATCGGGACCTGGTGGTAGCCAGACTTCATATCAATCTTATTGAAGTATTTGGCCCCCGTGAGTTGATCAAGGAGGTTGTCGATTCGGGGAATCGGGTATCGATTTATGACTATGATTTTATTCAGAGCCTGGTAATCAATACAGAGTCGCCAGGTTCCATCTTTCTTCTATACCAACACGATTGGGCTCCTGCAAGGTGATGAGCTGGGATGGATGTGCGCATTGTGGAGCAGTTCTTGGATCTATCGCTTGATCTCCTCATTCTCTAACAAAGAGCGACGATAGACTAGCCCATTGGGCAGCGGTGTGCCGGGGGTCAGATTGATGGGGTGCTTGACCTGGCAGTGTAGAGGTACCCCTGTAGGTGAGGAGAAGATATCTGAGTATTCTTCCACGACCTTATCTACTTGCTTTTGCTGTGTGGAGAGGTCGACCACAGAGACCCTGGATGTGGCTGTGATCTTTCGCTTATTCTGAGAGAAAATCATGAAGAAGACAAACTTCCCCATTTGAGAGATTACCTTCCTACATTTCTTAGCAGAGATCAAGGAAATAGCACTAGGTGGGACTGCCTCGAGTATCCTGTACAATTTCTTGTTCAAAGTAATAATAACACTACGAGGCCTAGACTCATATAAAACATGATGTTTCCATAAATAAGGTTGGCCCAAAAGAACATCACAAACTTCGAGAGGAGCAACATCACACAATACCTCATCTTTGAAGGGCTTGATATCGTACATCAGTCGACACTGTTGGCTGATGCGGAGATCACTTCCTTGGCAGAGCCATCCAATGGTGTAGGGTTGTGGGTGCTACGTTGTTGGCAGGGCCAACCGCTTGATGACCTATGCTAAGATGAGGTTATTTTGGCTACCACTATCAATGATGAAGTGCAGCGGGGTGCCTTTTACCCACATCTGTCAATGGAAGAGGCACTCTCCTTCTTCTGGCTCATCTGGTTCACCAAGCTGGAGCTTGGTGGTAGAAATGGTGGCACTGGGTGCCACGTCAATTATCCATCTTCCCCTTTCTGGTTCTGGCTCAGAGTCAGAATCCGCATTTGATTCAGAGACTTTCACTTTGGCCACTAGTGACTACTTTGAGCGGCAGTCCACAGTGTTATGCCAAGGTCTCCTATGGAAGTCACACCACTTCCGGGTATCTTTCTTTGTCTTTCCAGTGTCCTTTTTTTCTTTCATCTTGGACTGGTTGTCCTGATACTATCCATCTTTGCTTTGTCTTTTGTTCTATGGGTTGGGGCCGCCCTTTCCTGGATTTTTTTGTGAGGGGTTCCCAGGCCCAAATAGCCGTGTCTTTTGTTTGAGCTTTTGCTCGATTTTGACGGCATATCTGTAGGCCACGCCCAAGGATGATATGTCCAGAAATTCCATTTCAGTCTGGATATATCTATGTAGAGCACCACGATACTTGAGCACCAGATGTCGCTCTGAATCTTTGATACCCAGCTTGGTGTGCAAGGTATGGAGGATATTTGTGAAATCTGACACTACTTGGTCTCTTTCTTGCCGCAGTGTGGTCCATTTGGTATACAGGTCATCATAACTTCCGACAAGGTAGTATTGTTCCTTAATAGCATCCCTAAAGGATTCCCAGGTGGCCGTGACTGAAAATAATGAGGGTTCCTCTGTTTCCTTTTTCTGACAAAAAGTTTCCCACCAATCTTTGACATGGGGAACGACTTTGAGGAGCGCAAAAGTAATCTTTTCTCTATTCGAAAAGTTATGGACAAAAAAATACCCTTCTAGTAGATTCAACCACTTGTCTACAACATCTACGTCTATCTGAACTTCAAATATAGGAATATCAAATTTTATTTGTACCTTGAAGGGGGCGACGCCTCCGTTCGAAGAAGATGCGTCGCCTGTTGGTAGTCGCTGAAGGATTTGCGTGAAACTATTCATCATCTCGTTCCTCTGTTGTGTGAGGGATTCCTCAATCAATAGTTTAAAAGTATCTCCTATCCCATCATCTTTATTTTCTCCTTCCATGAGAGGTTGCTTGAGTGTGCGAGAGCTTTTTTCCTCAAGAGAAACAAGCTCGAGACCCAACTCTTTGTACTTTGACCTCGTTGGGGACATGCATTAAGACGACAAGGAGTAGACCGCTCTGATACCATTGATCCAGATTTCATGAGAAGAATGAAATGAATACAGATTATTAACAGGTGCTTAACACAAAATAACAGAGCTACAGTAAAACTGGTTTTCTATTCAATAATGAAATAAACTGAAAACTGTAAAATGCAGTGGAAACAAGCTTGTTGGAATGGTGGTGGCTTATCTCTGAGAAGAGATGTGACGAATGCGCTCATTCGAAAGAAGATGATTAAAATGAGGCTCTTAAGGCCTTTTTACAATAAGCAAGAATGTCAAAAACCGTAGACATCCAAAAACCTAACCCTAGGAGATGAAGCGCCAAAAGTCATGTGGGCCCCGTTTGGGTAAGTTAGTACATCAACTTCCCGAGGTTGTAACTTTTGCATATGATCTCCGTTTTAGGCATATGATATCTCGTTGGAAAGGTATCATTGAGGAGATTCATTTAAGGCACAATATCAAAGGAATTTACTTAATGCAAACATGTTTTCCCAAAAAACATCGTTTAGGGCCTCAAAACGGCTCCGGAAGTGAAAACTGCTAAAAATAGTAATTTACCAAAATTGCCAGAAAATTGTTTTGAGCCAGTTGGAAAAGGTGGGTGGTGACCGATATCCATCTAGATCAGCCTTTCTCCAACTACCAATAACCAAGTAGAATATGTCATCGTCATTGGTCTCCTTTCAAAAGAAAGTCACCTCCATATTCGTCACTTAAACATCCTTTTAGATTCCTAGCTCATCGTTCTGCAGTTGAACAATGTGTATCGCGCCCGTGATCCATGCCTATATCGTAAGTACCTATAAGTTAAATTTTATCTCGAAATTTTGAGTCAATCACATTTATGCATATTCCTAGGAGCCTAAACCAAGTTGCAGATCACATGGCTAATCAAGTCCTAGATTAACATTTATCGCATTAGCATACATCATCCAAAGATAAAGATAAACACATCAAATAAAACAAGGAGTCATTCATTACATCATGCATATACACAAAAACACAAGAAATATCATCATCGAAATGTATATGCATATATATAATGGTGCCATAAATGTTTCGTAAAAAATATACAATTTCCCTGGCTCATCATCTAGGTCACAATCTCAAAAACATGCCCTAAACATATATACAAAAATGAGGAGACCACCACTCCTATACATCATACAAAATGTGGGCCACGCCCATGCAATCTCGAATTAACACCTATGGGGCCCCTAACTTTAAATAATCCCTAGTTGGAGGGCCCGCTAATGGATATATTTCGGCTGAAGGATCTCTTTCTCACCCACCTGGGGGAATCTCTCTCGCAAGGATATATCCAGTCACCACTGCCCCTACACGTTGAAACAAGGATCATCATCCCTAGTCCACTCCTATACACTGCTCGAGCATCCAATCATCCCAGATGTGCAACCATCCGTCGTCAAGTACTTCGTCCAATAATACCTCAAACCGTCTTCGCAGTTCCTCCATATCGTGAACCATAGCATCCATGTCATCCCTCACAGGAGCCTGTGATGGACCCACCCTAGCATCATCATATTGACTACGTCACCTTTCTCTTCCCTCAGCCCCTTGCTCCTCCTCCTTTGCAGTACGTGCAAAATCGACCTCACGGTCGTTGGGCCCAACATCTGCAAAACCACACAAAAAGTTTCACGAGTCTTTCGACATCCAAACATATACATCAAAAACATCTCCGATATGCAAAACAAATCCAACATACCTCGGTGATCCCATAGCTCTCCTGGTGGAAAGCACATGTCCAGGTGATGCCGAAAGTCGATCCCAGAATACTGGAACTCCATAACAATTTGTGGGGTCTGCCTCCAGACCCCCTCACATGTAGGTGTAAAGTATTTCCCTCCCTCCCCGCCCCCATGGTGGGACAACAATTGTCCCCACCTCATCAACCGAGGGTCGTGAATCAGAGGAGGGTCCAATATCACCTTTAGGTGAAAATGAATCACCCTCTCTAAGAAGAATACACATGACACTGACCAAAGGTAAAATATCATGTCATCTAAGTGAAACATCTATCCAACTATGCCACCATACATGCACACATCAAGTGCACCCAAGTGTACATACACCCGTCCATTACTCTCTCCATAATGGATAGGTGCACCCCAAAAATACAGTGGGTTCCTAATGACCCAAATATCCTCACTACCATGGCGCAGAAAACCTGGGTCTCTAGAGAATCAATCACACCTATTATTATTGACCCCCCACTCATAACTACCTCCCCTGAACAATATCGTCTAGCTAGCCCCGCCACTGTCACTCCTGGTGGAATTCATGGCTGGGAAGTCAACTCAACCCCCCAAAATGGGAGTCTTGTGATAAAGTAGATATCAATGTCTGCAGTGATCTAGAGATCATAACCTCACACCTCAAATAACTATCGTCAGAGCCTCCACATACCAATGATGAATTACATGAGTGCATCCCCTGACCATATCAGGGTGTAGTAAAAAAACCTCGGTAGGACTGCTCATGCTAATCGTTGATGATTCTGTGATCATTCTCCACTGCCATCTGTAGAGCCTCCCAATCCCTCTCTCTCCACTGGATCAACATCCTGACTGATCAATACTTGCACCTAGTTCACACAAACTTAAGTCAGTTTCCACCATCATGTAACAAATAAAATAAAATAAAAAATGTCAAAACTTCCCCATTTGCATGTTTGTTCCATTACATAAATTTGCGCTTTTGCGCACCTATCTTGTAGACAGATGCACACATCCGCACAACTATTTCTCCAACAACCGTGCTAATGTTGTGCAACTACATCACATACAACCGCACGACTGTCCCATAGACAATTGCGCACAAAGTGCAGGACTGTATCTAATAGAGTCATGCACAAAGTGCGTGATTATGTCTAAGACAACCATACACCTTCTGAGTGGCTACCCTTTCGACATCCGTGCAGGTTTGCGTGAAAAAAATCCTTTTCTCCGCACACTCTTGTACGACGGATATTGCTACAGGAATGCAGATGGTGCATGCCTGTAGCAATTTCTCCCACGTGCAAGTGCGTGACAACCAAGATTTTTGTCATGCGGATGACCCTAACCTCACATCAAAATAGTCGTACTCCATACAACCCCCCCCTCCAAAAACTCAGACACTAATCTATGCAGGAGTTTTGACCACTTACCAAACTCTCCTGCAAGTCCAATCCCTATCCTCACACCCTCGTACAACTCAAAGATGCACAAAAATATGCTCACCAACCTCACTTATTGTAGGTACAAATGAAGTGGTATTATGGGCCCCACACCCATATATACGCTCCCTTCTCAATCTTTAACATCCTCATTCAGAAGCTCAAGAGCTCCATTTTTCACACTGTTTGCGGCACATGGATCCTTATTCTGTCATCTACACATTTCCATCCTCTATTTTCCATTTCATCACAAAACTTTAGGAAGTTATTTTTGCACCCTGAGCATAGGTACACATGTTTCTTGTTCATTAATCATCAAATAATTTTTCTATGTTATTTTTTTCATCAGATATTTTTCACATCGGGTATTTTTTTTTTGTATGTACAAGTACTTTTCATGTGCCACAACAATAACTTCAGTCATGGTCCTTCCCATGACTCCTTCAGGTATATAATCGATACTGGCGTGTAATTACTCCTTCTGTAAAAAGTTGCATATCCAAGTGGTCCCCTTCTGACATTTACCTTTAGGTTCCACCTAGCTCTGCGGTACCATCACCTTCATTGCATATTGATATTTTCATCCAGTAGCATTCCTACCCCCATGAGTCATCCCAATAATATTATCTCCCTTGACAAATATGACACTCATGTTGTTTTTACCTCTTGAGGCCGAGAGTCCTCGTAGCATTACATCTTTGAATATGAACCTCATACTTTTGTCTCATCATCTTGCTAACCTTCCCCATATGGACTCCCACATCATGCTTTGCTAGTTACATCAAATGCACCTCCATATCATCATGAACCCTCCACCCCTTACACAATCAATTTCCCATCTGCAATCACCTCCTCCGTTCACCTACCTAGTACATAAACTCACCAATGGGGCCCCACCTTTCATCAATTACATTCCCCTACTTGCACCCTACGTGACCAAGCCATACTTCACTGGGGCACCCATTTCTGTATGTGTACTTTCAACCCAATCATTCTTTAATTTATTTGGTAATTGTATAAAGCACATTTCAAATTCTAGCAAGTAGAGTAGATTTTTTCCATCACAACTGGTGGTATCTTTTTCCTTGGTACACAACAACCCATGTCGCCCTTAGTTGGGGCATTCCATTTTCATGACCGACTTTGCTAAGATATCCATATCATGGCCCAAATAATGACCATCACCAACACCCATGTCCCAAATATCTGTATTTTGACCTATCATCCACTCCTTTGCAATCTCACTCATTCAACACAGTTTACCCAATATCTGGTGGTCCCCCTAAAACCAAATCTTGTTTTACGGTTGCTTCCATCATTCCATTTTCCCCCAACCAAGGGAAATTATGGAGTCCCATACATATTGAACGTCGTTCATGTCAAGATTTCATCCATATTCTCCCCTATTCAGTCCTTGCTACCCATTTGATCAAATCGAGGACAAGAAGCCCTTTGCTTCTTACAATCACGCTCCTTTCCATGTCGATGTCAGTACAAGTTTCTAGGAAGATGCAAGTATATTGGCTCTCAGTCCCTTATTTCTGAGTTGTCTCGGATGACACAGAAAGATTCCTCATCTCTTTCTGATGTCATTGACCCCCATGAAATTCAATTATAACAAAGTTTCATGTTATGGTGGGCCTTTCTATGAAATTGTTCTAGTTCTCAGTAATCATCGAAGACCTCTGAATTGGCAAGGCCATCAACACCTCTGAGTGGTTCATACCTCGATTCATAGTCTTTTTAATAATCATAACAATCATTTGTCATTTTTTGACGCCCCCGAGGGCGCTACCGACATCTACTTTACAAACTATATTCAATTTATGTCATTTCATTTATGGTTTCATGACACGAGCATGGGGCATGCCTGCCTTGTTTGTACACCAATTTTCATTTAAGTTTTTGAGAGAATACTAGTCTCATTCAAAATCCCCTTTTCCTCCAATGGATCGCTCTCATAGTTCCTCTCAGCAATAGCTACAACTCTCCTAATATATGACAATTTTAGCAAAAGAAACATTGATGTATTTCGACTATACGTATGCTCCTAACCTCACACATCAGGGGGCATCTGTTTTCACCAAAAAATTGCTCATAGCAATGCAAACAATGGATGAAGATACAATCAACAAAGATACAACATAATTTCGATATTTACAAAACCAATTCTAGCAAGATGACCGAAACTATGTAAAAGACCCACAAATTTACGCGCAGTTCCAACATATTCAATGCGGCTCCAAATTCACACAGTGTGCAACCCGCATGACTGTCCATGACAAAACCCACATGGATGTGGAAACGACACATTTATGAATTTGGTTGGGCCTCAACCACTTCCAGGGTGAAGTGATTCAAGACAAGGCCCCAAGATCGATCCAAAATCTTGCCTTGGGATGACTGAAAGGATGGGATGTACCTCAAAATCCCTCCCATTCACACTTGGAACAAGCTATCAAATAACTTGTTATAGTTCTATAAATAGAGGGCCATTGTATGCACAAATGGAAGAAGTTCATTTCATTGTTATGTTTTCCAAATACTCTTGGAGAAATCATTTGTTCTCTTAAGAATAGTTTGGGTAAGTATAGCATAGGAAAAGATTTCCACCTCTTGGATAGCTTTGCCATAGAGTTATTCACCATTGTCAATTCAAAATAGGAGAGTAATAGCTCTACTTTGATGGATTCAAGAGTCCTCCCTAGGAAGAATAGGGGATTCATAAATCCCACAATTATCCTCTTCGTGTTCTCAATTTCAAAGACCATTCTCTATTGGGTAGCCACTCTCAGTGTTCAATTTTATGCATCCTTTGTTAATGTTTGCTTAATTTAGTTTCCATTGTTTTTCATTCTTATCTTGTTTTATTTCTTACTTTCTAGTTTGTAGGTTCATTAACCTATTAACCATTGTTTTGTGTTGCTTTGTTGGCTTACCAAGGCAATCAAATGGGTCTCTTTTTGCTCAACCTTGTGATCAAAATCCCCAAACACATGTAGTCAAAGGTAGATGCTAGGCCGAACCAAATCTGTACTCCTCGGCCAGACCTTTCTGATGGGGTACCAAGTGCCCAAACACATATCATATGCAAAATTTGTGCCCCCAAGAAGTTGACATATCAACTAACCACATTGGGGCCCACAAATTTTTTGGCATTTCATCTTTTGGGGTCAAGGTTTTGGATGTTTAGGGTTTTCTCATTGATGCTTTATGTTAGAAGGCCTTTTTGGCCTCTTTGTAATCAACTTCTTGCGAATGAGCATAGCCATCACATCTATATCTTTAGAGATAAACTACCACGATTCTAGCTATCTTGTGTGCTTTGCATTTTACATTCTATTAAATTTCAGACAATCATTAATAAAATATGAGTTTAAATGTATTAATGTGTTTCTCGCAATATATCTGTATGTTACGTTGTTATATTTTTACGTTCTTGTCGTTCTCAATATAATATAGATCACCAACTAATGCTTAACTTGAACCTGAGTGCTCATTATAGATGCAATTTGAGAGATACATTGTTGTTCATTGCCATGTGATTTAGAAGTTATATAAAAGATATATGTTCTATTGCTTTGTATGAATTCTTCATGAGACTTGAGAATCCTCCTAAGTTCTTGCGAATCTCGGTGATCTATAATTCTTAATCCAAAATCAAAAGAGAAATACACAAGGGAAGGTTGGAACTTTGCAATTCAATAGACCACTATCTTAAACATCAGAGATCTTGAGGGAAACCAACACAAAACTCAAAGAAACAACAAAAACCATAAAAACAGAACTAATAAACTGAATTCTAAAGGTTAAGATTCATAGACAAAGCACATGATGAACAACTTCCCAAATTTACTAATGAAACTCCATACTGACCAAGACAAAATGGACCCTAAAACTCAAAATTCAAATCTTACAAACAATCTAGACCCAAATTTCTTAGAGCATATAGAATAACAAGTTGAAATCCAACCACCAAGTTGTGAATCAGATCATAATACAGGAGGAGGCCGACCTGGTAGAGAAACTTCCCATGATCCTTCCACCACACAAAATACCAATGCTCCATAATCCACCTTGCCTGGGGTAAATAAAGTCGATACATTCAAATTCCAATTTTCCTGAGAGCTTGAGCATGTGTGAGGGGAGCTCCAATCTCATTGTGTTTTTTGTCTTGCCTTGGAAGTGGGTGTTGGCCCTCGACCAAGTTTTGAGGAAACCTTGGTCAGATTTGGACCACTTTTGGACTTTGAAACATTGTTCGAAGAAGGAGCGCCTAGGTGGAGCTGAGATCGCGGATCTCACCCATTTTTGCGGGCTATGTGGACCCAGTAAGGGGTCCTCTAGGGTTTTTGTAATGGGTTTATGGGATGTCGGCCCATGGGGTTTACCCATGATTAGGCCTTATTGTAAGGGATTGTAAAAGTATAAATAAAGTAAGAATGTATGGTATAAGTAGAAGTTTTGGAGCCAAGTGCAAGTAGTTTGAACGACTTTGTGCCAAGGAATGTATGTGTGTTAAGGCTTTGTGCTCAATAGAGGGCTGACTTTGTGCCCTAACATAATTTTGGAAGGAGGATCTGGTGCTTAATGCGTAGATCTCCTGTCCTATGCAAAGCTTGACTATGTGGCTTAGTGCACAAGAGTGAATTTATGTAAGCTTCGAGCACATAATAAAGAAGGCGAAGCGGTTGGTGGATGTAGCCCCACACTGGGGTGAACCACATACATCTAGTGTCTTATGGTTTGATTTGTGAAATGTTATATATGTTATGTTTTGCTTAGTGCTTAGATTAGATGTATAATGAACATATATGTGTTGCTTAAATGCATTGCTTATGTTAGAATGCTAGATCTGATTCAAAGTGCTATGTGCTAAGCGATTAAAGTACTTAATCATTTTTGTTACTATGCCAAATCTCTTCTTGGGTACATTCTGCGATGTTAATAAGGTTAATGAACTAATGTATATCACTTCTTAAGCATTAACAAAATACCCTGCGAAGTGTTATTATCACAGATTTGTGTCCCAGCTTGGTTACAGACACCTGTGTCTTGTAACCCCCCCCCCCTTGCTTCTACCTCGGGTGAAACCTCACCTGCCTCGTAGGTGTTTCCGAAAGGGCTGGCAGTGGGGTTTTTTTGTCGTGTTGTGAAGCGTTGAACCCTAGGTTTTCCCTTGTGCCAACAAATGGTTCCATTGTCGGGACCTAAAATTGTGATTACTGGGAACTGAAGTAAAGAAAAGAGAACCTCTGTGCATAGATTTGTTGTTGAAGTGCACATTACTCTACTTGACTTCCGAAGCTCTGTGATAAGAAAGAAATCCGACCTGAAGGAAAGAGGTAAGATCTAAAAAGAGGTAAAGCTTTGTGCTTTGACAAGAGAAAGATAAGTGAAAATTTTTGTTTCGAAAGCATGAATTTAAGTACGTTTAATAGGTTCTGTCCTAGTCTGAAAGCTAGGGCGTAGTTGAAACCAAGAGTTGATTTGAGTAAATTTAATGGAAATGAAGAAAGATATGCTATTCCTATGCATAGAAAGAGTTTTTGGACTAATAAGTGGATGTAGGAACCTAGATTTTTTTTTTGCAGATTGCAGGTCCAACACTATGATCCTAGTGCGAAGTACAGAAAAGGATGGGGAACATTTAAAAAAATAAGAGGATTGACATTGTGTTATAAATTAAGAAGACCATGACACCTTGATAAGGAATGCCCTGGCATAGGTCCTATTTGTCTTTTTTGTAAGCTTGTTGGTCATGAAGTTGAGGATTGTCCAAGGATGACTGCTAAAGTTGAAGGAATGAATATAAGACAAGAAAACTATGAAGGAAGTTGATCCGAAATCGGATTCAGAAGGCTGTCAGGGCATGAAAAATGATCAAAAATGAAAGTTCTCAGAATTCGACGAAACCAACACCATTGCGTCTGTCTCGTCTTCCTGATTTCGGTGGTATAATTTTTATGTCAAACGGAGTCCGTATGAAGAAGATATCGCATTCTGTCCGCCGAGCCAAACAGGCAAAATTTTGGGATGCTGACTGTACCTGTCCATACAGTCCGTACAAGACACGTGTTAGTCTGTACAGGATACACGTGGCACGTCCATGCGTGCGACACGTGGCAGCCTCAGGCAGTGACATGTGTCAGGCATTTTTGGCGTACGACTGGACCAATTCCGAGGTGACACGTGTCACCACTGGAAGGGTGACACGTGGCATGGGTGACATCAGCAGCTGACGTGGCAGGCTGACAGAGCGTACGGCAGGGCTAACGTGGCAGATGATGTGGCGTATGGAAGTCGACGTGATAGGTGATGTGGACCAGTGGGCGACTGACACATCGCATGTGTTAATTGATTTTTAAGGTGCCACGTGGCCCAATCGCGGGCTGCCACGTGGCACCCCGGGTTTAGCCAATGAGGGATATATCAAAATTTTTGGGGTCCCGGGGATTCGAACCCCAGACCTCCCACCGTTACGCCTTCGCAAGCACCAACGAACTGTTGGACCACCGGATAATTCTTGTTATGTGGGCGACATATATTTTATTTATGTTGCATGGAGGGTTTGAACCGGTGGAAAAAGGGTCGGGGCCCAAGCCCCAGCCCTCGGCGCACACGACCGTGACCCCGAAACCTGGAGCACGGTGGAGGTTAACCATTGGTGCATTTGTTTAAACGATTTGCAACGGTTATATAAAACGGTTGGAGCGGTTTAACACCACGGTTACGCATTGGTACATGTAACCATGTGCGCGGGGGTAAGTTTTAAATGTTATACCCGCATGGTTTAAAACATAGTTACAATGGTTACAGTTTGTGCCATGGTCATATCCTTTTGCCATATGATCAAATGCTGGAGCGCGCAAGGGTTAGTAGGCCAGCGCTAGCCCAAAGGGCTAGCGCTTGGCCATATGTAAGCTCATATGACCGGTTAAAGGGGCGCGCGCCCAGGCTTGGGGGGGCTTATGCCCGTTATTTAACTATTATATAGTTTCCAAGTGGGTTTTCCAACTGATTTATGGTTTTAATTAATGTTTAATCCATTTTTAATGTAATTGGGAGTTATTGGGCTTTTTTAGAGCCTAATTTTTGGGAGGAAGTTGGAGATTGCTAACCAACTTTCCCACTATTTAACCAAGGCCATGTTGAGGCCATTTGGTAAGCTGATGAAGCTTTTGGACAGATTTTGGACGGTTTTGGAGAGCAGAGATGCTGAGGCAAAGCCAGGTCTAAGCCAGTTTGAGGCAGGGAAGCTGTTGAGGTAGAGATGCTGTTGGACGATTTTTGAGAGCTCGGGACATCCGTTTCAGGTGCCGTAAGTTGTGCAAGATTCTAGAGATCATGGAGAACATGACCAGATCAGTCTAGAAGCCAATCGGCATTGTAAATATGTACTAATAAGCTTTCGAAAAGAAATAAAGAAGCCTCCCTCACAGAGAAAAGGCCCGGAGACGTAGGCAAAGTTGTGCCGAACTCCGTTATCAACCTGT
>JZKD02S0494066.1:152335-169160 GCA_000966675.3 Picea glauca
ATTAACCAAGATGGGTTATGAAAAAGGAAAGGGCCTTGGACGTCAAGGTCAAGGCATTGTGAATCCTATTGAGGTTGAGGAAAGGCCTCGATACTTAGGATTGGGATATGAAAGAGGGGACCTTGGAGAGTCTTCCAAGATAGGTTCCAAATCTTCAGAAGCAAGTAATGCTTCAAATGGCCAACTTAAGACATTGCAGGAATACTTCACAAAAGAAAATGGCGCACCACTTCAGGACTATGGTAGTGAATGCAAGTCGTCTCCAAAGAAAGGTGAAGATCAACATGGAAGGTATAATGGTCATGTTTTTGTTAATTCTCCTTTTGATTATAACAAGAATAATCAAGTAAACCGGAACTTGTGGAAAATTTATCCATGTACTTATTGTCATTCACCTAAGCATAGTGTTGCCAAGTGTTGGAAGAGACAAACTTTGTACAGGAAACCTATGTCGTCCAAGAAGGAAAAACGACGTAAAGGCTCAAGTCCACAACGGAAGAAGGAGAAGGTTAAACAGGTTTGGATGCCGAAAACTCGTTGTACGTTTTGCAACAAGAGTGGACATCAAAAGGCTAGCTGTTGGAAGCTTAATCTGAAGCTTCGTTCAAAGAAGGGCAAGAGGATTTTGCATGCACCCACGAAGGAGGACGGATTGCCAACAAAGCAAGAAGAACATCGTGAAGGAAAGAAAGCAGTCACTTGGTTCTGCCAGAAGTGGATGTCTCAACTTCATTGTGTTTTGCTTCCCCTGATGTAATCATCTTCTAGAGACAAAGAGCAAGCCGGGTGGCCTATCCCGAGCTTGTCAAGTGGTCTGTAACCTTTTGGGGACCAAAAGGTCTTAATGTTGGGAGGTGTGATCCGAAATCGGATTCAGAAGGCTGTCGGGGCATGAAAAATGCTCAAAAATTAAAGTGCTCGAAATTTGACGAAACCAACACCATTGCGTCTGTCTCGTCTTCCTGATTCCGGTGGTATAATTTTTATGTCAAACAGAGTCCGTATGAAGAAGATATCACATTCTGTCCGCCGAGCCAAACAAGCAAAATTTTGGGATGCTGACTGTACCTGTCCGTACAGTCCGTATAGGACATGTGTCAGTCCGTACAGGAGACACGTGGCACATCCGTGCATGCGACACGTGGCGTGACCGTATCGGTGACATGTGGCAACCTCATGCAGTGACACGTGTCAGGCATTTTTGGCGTACGGCTGGACCAATTCCGAGGTGACACGTGTCACCACTGGAAGGGTGACACGTGGCACGGGTGACGTCAGCAGCTGACGTGGTAGGCTGACAGAGCGTACGACAAGGCTGACGTGGCGTACGAAAGTCGACGCGGCAGGTGACGTGGACCAATGGGCGACATACATGTGGCATGTGTTAATTGGTTTTTAAGGTGCCACGTGGCTCAATCACGGGCTGCCACGTGGCACCCCAGGTTTAGCCAATGAGGGCTATATCAAAATTTTTGGGGTCCCGGGGATTTGAACCCTGGACCTCCCACCGTTACGCCTTCGCAAGCACCAACGAACCGTTGGACCACTGGATAATTCTTGTTATGTGGGCGGCATATATTTTATTTATGTTGCATGGAGGGTTTGAACCGGCGGAAAAAGGGTCGGGGCCCAAGCCCCAGCCCTCAGCGCACACGACCGTGACCCCGGAACCTGGAGCACAACAGAGGTTAACCATTGGCGCGTTTTTTTAAACGGTTTGCAACGGTTATATAAAACGGTTGGAGCGGTTTAACACCACGGTTACGCATTGGTACATGTAACCATGTGCGCGGGGGTAAGTTTTAAATGTTATACCCGCGCAGTTTAAAACATAGTTACAACGGTTACAGTTTGTGCCACGGTCATATCCTTTTTCCATATGATCAAATGCTGGAGCGTGCAAGGGTTAGTAGGCCAGCGCTAGCCCAAAGGGCTAGCGCTTGGCCATATGTAAGCTCATATGACCGATTAAAGGGGCGCGCGCCCAGGCTTGGGGGGGCTTATGCCCGTTATTTAACTATTATATAGTTTCCAAGTGGGTTTTCCAACTGATTTATGGTTTTAATTAATGTTTAAGCCATTTTTAATGTAATTGGGAGTTATTGGGCTTTTTTAGAGCCTAATTTTTGGGAGGAAGTTGGAGATTGCTAACCAACTTTCCCACTATTTAACCAAGGCCATGTTGAGGCCATTTGGTAAGATGATGAAGATTTTGGACAACTTTTGGATGGTTTTGGAGAGCAGAGATGCTGAGGCAAAGCTAGGTCTAAGCCAATTTGAGGCAGGGAAGTTGTTGAGGTAGAGATGTTGTTGGACGATTTCTGAGAGCTCGGGACATCCGTTTCAGGTGCCGTAAGTTGTGCAAGATTCTAGAGATCATGGAGAACATGACCAGATCAGTCTAGAAACCAATCGACATTGTAAAGATGTACTAATAAGCTTTCGAAAAGAAATAAAGAAGCCTCCCTCACATAGAAAAGGCCCGGAGACGTAGGCAAAGTTGTGTCGAACTCCGTTATCAACCTGTGCATTATGGTTTGATGTTTTTCATTGCATTTCAGATATGAAATTATGTTAATGGTTGTATAATTCATTCTTTTTTCTCGTTCTTTCATTAAGTTTCCCAATGGTCAATTAATTCATGCAAATAAAACTCAACCATAAGTCATTTCGAAAAATCCAGACGGATCAGAAGTCAAAAGACCAAGGGCATGTTAGAGAGTCATAAAGAGAAAGAATCAGAGGAAGCTCAAACTACATTATTACAATTGAAAAAAATGATGGATGTTCATAAAGATGTCAGTTTACCAGAGATCCTAAAAGTAAAACAACACATAAGTGAAAGAATAGAAGACTTCGACATAGACTGTGTCTTGGATGAGGAAACACAAGTGACTATTATGACAGAAGACACTTGGGAAATTTTGGGAAAGCCTTCTATGATACCTTCGTTAGGAAGGATAGGCTTGTTTAAGGGAAAGATGATAACCTTATGTGGAAGAGTTACTAATGTACCTATTGTTATTCATGGAACATCGATTGAAGATGAATTTGAAGTCATTAAGTTTGTTGAGAACAATGCCCCTTTTCCACTTTTATTAGGCAAGACTTGGATTGAGATGGATCAGATTAGAAGGAAAGTAAAGGAAGAAGCTACAGAAAATAAAAAAGCAAGAACTAAGGGATTTCATATCTAGACAAATAGATCGACTAATAGAAGAACGAGAGGATAAGTCAAAGCAACAAAACAAAGTAACAACACAGGAGGGACATAAGGCAAGAGAATTAGCTGTCAAGGTTGAAAGAATGCAAGAAGGCTTGAAGGACCTATCTATTCAAGAAATAAGTATTTCCACTCAGGAAGTGTTAAGAAAATGAATATTAACCTCAGACCCTTTGAGGGCACCTCAACAGTAGGAAGTCACTACGCTAGGGGAAGATAAGAATAAAAATGGGAAGAGAATTCCAGAAACAGTTAGAGAGACTAAGATCATAGGAAAGAAAGAAAGGAAGCTCAATAAAAAGAAAGCTAAGTTGGAAAAGCTACAAGAAGCTACATAGAACAGATGGAAGACTTCATAGACTAGAACCTTGCAGGAGGCAGGCTCGCAGGATTTGAACCTTGTTGGAACAACAGGTCCACGTAGAATGGGACTTCACCCTGGCAAAGATATATGACCGTTGGAGGTGCCCCAACCGTTAGAATGACGCTCCAGAATGGTTAGAAAATGAATTTATGGGAGGATGGAATGATTTTGGATGTTGAGACCGCGCCATAACAGACATATTCACATTGATGGAAGCATTCCTGGCCGTTGGAAGAATCTGTTACGATGCCCCACTTATTTAACCTGTCGGACGCTACGTCGGGACCACTTTTTGCTACCCGTGATTAACTGAGCCAAGAAGAGAATTGTCTGTGTTTCGAGCAGTGTTATCTGAAACTAGACCTCACCTGTCTATTTATCGACCCTGCCTGTCCGTATTTCGACCCCACCTGTCCGTTCGTCTACCCCGACCTGTCTGTTTAAAAGTTAGAATGACAGACGAACCTAGTGAATTAGAGAAGTCTGTCGAGGAAGTCCTTAGGAAGCGAATGGTCAATAAACCGATATCTGAAGGTGTCAAGGCATCGTCGATTAGGGGACTGTAGGCTTCCTCTTCGACTGGATTTCGCTCTGGCAGTGCTAACCACATGACTGAGCATCTAAGTAAGCACCACGGTGATCTAGCTAATGCGAAGCAGATCTCGTCGATCCTACTAGAGTATATCCCACCTTTGGCTGGTGCAATTAACCATGAAAACATCCCTCGATATTATGAGTACACCGTGTTCACCGTGTACATTCTGAAAGGAATACGAGTAGTGAGGAGTCAGTTAGGACAGATCCCACTATTAAAGAACAACGACTTCAATTTAGGAGACAGGAAGAACTATGCTATGTTGGCACCCCATTGCTATCTCATGAAGTCAACTAGGAAGAAGCCTCGCCTCATCTCACAACCATGGATTAAGGGGTTGGCGCAGTCCACCATGTTGAATATGATGAATATCCCCCATTTTGGCCACCACCAGGAGGTTAACGCTTGCGTTAAACTCCTCCTGTCGTGCTATCATGGCAGATACTTGTGGCTCGATAAAATAATTACCATGGATCCGATGCTGATCCACCGGATCATAGGCTTAAGCATGAAGGGACCTGACCCTCAACAGTTTTATCCAGGGAAGGCCTTGGACCTCTCCCTGGCACAACGCATCATGGAAGCTTACGTAGAAGTCAAAAAAGGAAAGCAAGTTTACAAGGTAACCTCTATACATGATGGTGCAGTGCACCTCGCTTGCCAACTCATAGCTGGCAAGCTTGTAAGGAAGAAATGCCCCGCACAGGTCACTAGGTTTGTGGTGGACCTCACAGGAAAATGTGTGGAGGGCATGCAGATGAACTGGGCGAGTTACCTCGTCAATGAACTAGAGAAAGATTGCCGCGAAGCCTAGGATTTGGGATATGAATTCCACTATATTTGGCTGATCATTTTGATTGCATTTGTCACTTGGAAAATGCCTGAAGGAGCCACATTCCCAGAAATCGAACCCTCAAAGCCATTGACTGCTCGGTTTTCACATATAAATTGATAATGCTTCCTGAGAATTCTTCAATTTCTACAATTCTTCAATTCTTAGAATACTCTGATCCTATAGATAATATTACTCAATGTATTCTCTGAAACTTCTCCAATTTTCACTCCTTGAATCCTCCCCAAAAAGAAGTTATAGAGAGAATGGTAGAACTTGTTCAATTCTGGTTTATTCAGGAGAGTGAACTTGTATAGAATCCCCCACACTCAATATTTAACATCAGATTCTGAAACTCACACATAAGAAACTACAGTTCGTACTGTTTCCAATGAAATTGGTCCCACGTCATTTGGAAGTTATGATAGTTTTACCTGGAACACCTATTTATTGACTAGCTTCAGGACTAGTCAAAATCCCTATCTTCCACATAGTGTATCTCCATAATTATATCGAATCAAGAGCTGAAACTTTTACCATAGGTACCTTGATATGTCTTCTCAATACCATAGCAATTTCACCATCTGAATCGTTCTAGAAAAAAAGTTATTACGAAAATGGTAAGATGAACTGTAAATAACATACCTTAGAACACATCACCAAAAGACTCCATCCTCCCTTGAAATATGGCCTTCTTTACTTCTGATTTCCTCTAAAATTTGACTTGTGTATCAAATGAATGTATAATGATATTTATTTATACCATTTTTGTCACTTGCTTTTAACATTAGGGCTGACCTGACACTTTCTTATTTTGTAATTCTTTTCTTTAATTATCTTCAGGGCCTACATGTACTTCCTTCTTCAATTCACTTTGTCATCTTCAAAAATTAATTTCTCCTCAACCATGAGGATCCACGTGGTGTGCCACCTACCAGAAACAACATGATGTATGCTATCCATCCATGGGTTTTGTTTCTGCATGTACATTGTCCTTCATGTCCAAATACCTTCATCAATCTTGCAGTCCAAAACCAATGACTAGGGTTGACATCAATGACAACAACCAATATTCCAACACCTAGATACTTTTACCCCCGACAAAACACCCTTAGATTGGATTTTCTTAAACATGATACTAATACTTTCCATAACTAAGATGAATAAAAAATGCGAGAGTATACATCCTTGCCTAAGACCACGTTCACTCTGGAAAATGTAGAAGTCTCATCATTTATCAGAATAATGAAAGAGATGATGAAAACAAAATTCATGATCCAGTTCATGGAAGTTAGACTGAAGCCAATTTTGACGAGAATTGAGCAGAGAAAATCCCAATTTACACAATCATATGGTTTTTTTAAATCAAGTTTTAAAATTAGAGCCTTTACTTTCTTTAATTTTATACTATGAAGACATTCTTGCACCGTCCCAATGGCGTCCAATATCTATTTGCCTTTTAAAAAACCAATTTGTTCACAAGATAACGCCATTGAAAGGATAAGCTTGACTTTGTTTGCAATCACCTTCGCTATCAACTTATAGCATAAATTGCAGAGCGAAATGGGCCTGTAATCACCAAAAGTCACTGGTTTATTCACCTTTGCTATCAACGCCAGAAAAATTGAGTGTAGCGAGCATTGCACCTTTCCTTTGATCCTAGAGTCCTCTACTAGATCCAACAGGTCATCATCAAGGATGTCAAAAAAGTGGATGAAGAATTCAACTATCCAACCATTTGGGCCTGGACTTTTGTCTTTTGCGAAGAACTTTGATGTATCCAAAATCTCCAATTTTGTGCAGGGTTGGTCAATAAGTATAGAGTCCTCCTCTGTGACAAAATTAGAGAACAAATTTACAATATTTATTTGGTTTGTCGAAGAGGAAGAGTCAGCATCTTTAAACAAACCTTTGAAGTGCCTAGATGCTTCTTTTTTGAGAGCCTCTTGCCCCCTGTGTGACTGAACAAACTCATCATTAATTTCCTAGATGTGTTTCTTATTCCTGTTTGCATTAGAAAAGTTGTGAAAAAACTTCATATTTTTATCCCCACATTTCAGCCAAATCACTCTACTCTATCTCCAAAGTTCCTCATCTTGGAGAAGTATGGAATTTCTTTCAACTTCCAATGATTTTAAGTGACAATCAGTTGTTTGGTCTAAACCATCCCTCCGAAAAAATGAGGATGCCACTTGAATATCCTCCTCCAAATATTCAAGTCTAAGAAGATTTGCATGACACCGACGCCTAGCCCAAGTTTTTATCCGTTTTTTTAACACTTTTAGTTTCCACAAAAATCTATGTTGGACATCAGTCTCCACCAGGAAAGCTAGATCCTCCCAAACCTCTTTTACAATCACTTAGAATTCATCCTCTACCAACCAATATGGATTGAATTTGAAAGGGTAGGCCACCCGGAAAGGTTGAAGATCAAATTGAGAAAATACAGGCGCGTGATCCGAGAAGAAAGGAAACTCCACCCAAGAACGATATCTACCCACTTCACTTAATAAATATTCTAAAACCAACCTCTTAGAAATGATATATGCCTTTGTTCTAGCATTTATCCACGTGGGAGTCACAACATCCAACCTCTTAAAAATGCTATATGCCTCTGTTCTACCATTTATCCACATGGGAGTCACAACATCTAGGAGAAGATCCACCAAATGGTTATCATGGATGAGAAGTTTGAAAAAACCAGCTAGTTTATCCAGCTGAGCCGCAGCTCCCCAGATCTCTTCAGCACCTATAGTGAAATTAAAATTGCCTACAACAATAATGTTTTTAGTATTTAGTAAACCACTTGCTTCCACCCAATCCCAAAAATATTTTATGTTAATGCAAGGTCCATATACATTGAGTAAACACAAACTCTTGTTATTTTCTAAAGAGATGCCAGATAAAAGAATTCCCCCACAACAGAGTGTGGACTCCAAAACAAATTTGTTTGGGTCCCATGTCACCAGTATATCCCCCCGAATTACTGATAGAGATAACAACGCACGAAAGCCAGCCCGACACGAACTTATGCATAAATAATCGATCTCTCTCCTCGTCCACAAGAGTTTCTTGAAGAAAAATTATATCAGGTTTGGATCTTTGAAGCAGTCTTCACATGGAGGCCAGTTTGAGGGTCCCCCCCCCACTCTAAGATTTAAAGTGAGCAGGATCATGGTTTGGACCTAGCAAGGGATTTCATGCCTCTAAGCACCCCAAAGTCAGTGACAAAAATATTAGAGAGGTCTGAAACAAGAACTGTACAATTAGCCTTTTTATGAGCACTTATCGTCTTTATAGAAGAAGTTTCAAAGTCCAGACCCTTTGGTTAGGAAAAACCCTTCCCACCACCCCCAAATAAGTTTCTCATCTGCCTCGATACCTCAGGGTTTCCAGGGAGTTTGATAACAGTCTGTCCCTGGTAAGTAGGTAGAAGGACTGAGGTGTTCACCTCACAGAAGAGGGGCACTAAGGATTCCAAAATACCCCCCAGAGAGTATTCCCCGGGTTCTGACTCCCTATACCACGAGACGACCAAGGGAATCTCCTCCCCCTCACTGTCAGCCACCCGGTTTTCCACAGTTGCTTCAAGGACCAAATTATTTAGAACCCCAAGAGTGGGAGAAGGGCTGAGAGGAGTAATCGAACCCGAACTTTGAACCACCCAAGAGAAAATAACCCTATCTAGACATGAAGCATCCAAGTTCCCTCCGGCCCATGGAACAAACCCTCGAGTCGAAGAATCAACCCTCTTATCCAACTCTGCATCACAGGAAGGTAACATAGGATCGAGTCCCAGAGAAGACAAAGAATCCAAAGCCAATCTTTCATAGGACATAAGCGGAAAATAAAAGAAGGGGCACATGACTTTTAATTTACCTGTAACAATCACAAAGGCATCATGAATAGGTGAGTCCACTGGCCCATCATGCACATATTCTCGTACGTGGGAGTCCATGTCAGGTGAATCAATTCTAGACGCCTTCCAGAGTCATGAATTTTCCGACTCTTCCTCTTCCACAAGTCCCTGACAGGAACTTCTTAGATGTCCTATTTTTCGGCAGAGGGTACATCGACGGAAAGGAAGGCCTAGAAAATCCAACCTTTGACAAAAGACATGACCACGCCATTGAATATATAGGGTCTCCAGTAGGCCTGAATGAATGTCAACCTCAACTAGAATCCTACCCAACTTTATTTCCGGAGCCTGAAGAGACAAATCATCTACTCGGATGAAATGACCAAGAGAATTACCTATAGATGTCAAGGCTTTCACATTCCAAAGGCTCAAAGGTAAGCCTGGAAGAAGTACCCAAAGATGACGAAACTGGAAATATTCCTGCATCGGGTCGAAAGAAATCCACCACCACTTTAGCATCAAGATCCCCTCATCAAAAGACCAAAGTTGTTCTAGAACCTTAGTAGCATCCTCCGACGAATGTAATTTAAACCCGAACCAACCCCTCGGTAGGAAGAAAAACTTTGGTTCATAACCTAGAAAAGGAAGCTAATGTAACTTTACCCAATGAATGAGAGAGGTAGTACATTTCGAGCGATAGGATAAATGATTGACTAAAGTTGTAAGGGAATAGCTAACTGCCTCATCCAAACCCAGGTCGTCCCCAAGTACCATCTTGCGCCGAGTTTTTTTGGAACCCAAAGCTTAGGACATGCTTTTCTCCTTGCAACAAGCTTTAAGATAGTGGTGTGGCCACCTCCATGGGTCGGGGAAACACCATAGTCGTTCTGCACTACACCTCTGGAAGAAGCCGCTCGTAGTTGGGGAGAGCGCTCAGAACAACCAACTACAAATGACACAGTTGGAGCAACACCCCCAACCTTTTTCCTAGACATTGTCGCGATCAACACATGGTCCGAGGGCATTAACAATGGGGTTGAAAAAAAATGTGGATTATTTAACACTATAGGCGGGTTAAACAAGCTATCTTGCCTCCAGTCTTCCTCGTTAGTCGCACTCATAAGTGCGTTGGCGAAAACTTCTGTCATGGGAGCTTTAAGATTGTGAATAAACACGCCACCTAGCCTCCACTACTACCACCTCGAAACACGAAGCCCCGACAGTACACCCAGTTCAGTAATCACATTAAGACGATCATTAGTTAGGCAGAAGAAACATTGTCTGAGAAGATAGGCTCATAAAAGACCATTGTCACAATAGTAAATACAAGAGTGACATGGCCTAAGCTAGGTAAAGTAATCCAACCTCCAGGTTTATCCCTCTGCCAAACATCCAAGAAAGGTCAAGGGACAGTTTTAGAAAAGGCCGACACCCATCCACCTCGAAAAAATCCTAAAAGAATTCAGGCGCAAAAATCCAGAGGGCCAACTCCCAACGACACGACCGCCCTAGACCTGCCATACTTGCAAGTTACTGCCGAAGACCTGCAATTAGTTATAGGTTTTCAAAAATAAATTCCCACCTCCCATCAAGTCGGCGTGCCATCTATTTTTTCCGATGTTTCCATCCATACTTCAGATAATCTTATTACTTATTATACATAAGCAGGTTATATTGTAATCGCCTATCGGTCAAAACCAATTTTCCTTTTAATTAATTTTCTCAAAAATTTATTTTTAATAATGTGTAACGTTACAAATAAAAAAATGAAATATATAAATATTAAAAAAAAACAATTATCTTACAGTTGATTTGTAAACCGTGTGGTACGAGCTTGACGTGACTATTTTCAAGGATAAGGTAAAAATTATGGACGCATGTGTATTTGTCTCGTGTTTCAATTTTGTTGTTAATGCACTAACATTCCAGAGTAATACCTGTTATCACTCCAGGAAACTCTCCTAGGTTGTATCTCAGAGATGCTTGGTAACTTAACCTTTTTGTAACTATTTTCTCTTATAATGGGTGTGGGTTTGGATCAAGATGAATATCTAACTCACTGGATTGTATCATAATACTGTCTAAGGATATTCAAACAATGCAAGGCCTTCAAGAGCTATTATCATATAGGTGAATCAAATGGATAAAGAGACTAATCAATTAACCAGAACATATGTCTATAAAACAATAGATATGATGGGMTAACARATCAACAATAAATACTTATGATCCTTTGCTTACTAATCASATAGTGAGATGACAGTCACCAATGGACTATGTAAACATAGATAAAGAACATAATTCAACTCATAAGCATATAACAGAAAGAGAAAAGAAGATCTGACAATAACAGTGAAAGAAGCTTGCAGGCTGAACATATTATAGAAAGAATCTCTATCACAATAGCAGTATAATTTAGAACTCAAAATTGAACCCTTTGTTCATCAAATGTTCTTGGATTTATATCCTTTACAAACAGTTTCAAGATCCTCAAAAGATGGATTTGATAACCTCTTCTCCTATCTCAAATTCGAATTTGTGAGGTGGCTGGAAAAGATAGAAATTTCTGGAAATATGCTACTCAAAGATTTACCCATATCTCTAAAAAAAAAACTCCATGTAAAAAATGGAAGAGGCTTTTGTAGATTGGTTTGTTTTGAGAAAAAACCTCTCTCAGTTATTTGAGATTCGTTTTCAGTTTCCTGGGATCTGCATTTCAAAAACTTGTGTTAAACAGAGAAATTATGAGATCCGAAAATTAGGGCTCGGAGATGAATTCAAATATTCCAATATATGACACATTTAGGAAAAATGAGAGAGGTTATTGTTCTTTGATGTGTTAGCAACAAAAACCTCCTCCCGTTTCTCAAAAATATTCTTCAGTCGCTCAAAATCATCATTTGAAAATGATGACTCAGCGTCGTAAAAACGTAGAATTTCTGCACTTTCGGTGGCTTAGAAGCCCTTTTGGAAAGGCGCTTAGCTACCGAAACCTAAGTTTTGAATTTTTTGAAGGGAAAACCAAATCAAATGTTTTTCAAACTTTATTACAAACCTAAGGCTCTAAAAAATGAACCTTAAAAAATTTAGAAATGTATTTTTCAATGACTTCCTATCACCTAAAATAAACAAATTTGACTGTGTTATTTGAGGAGATAACATCTGGCTCCTTTTGGGGATGAAAGCCTCCCTGCGAGGTTTCAAGAACCTCAGCTCCAATGACTTTCCTATTGGGCTATGGATTCATTTGGCCTGTGAAACTGATCTTCTGCAAACCTGTAACTTGCCTATAGCTTTTACCATTGGGTTATGGAGTCATTTGGCCTTTAGAATTGATCCCCTACAAACCTGTAGCCTTTATCTAGATAGTCTTCATGTCTTCGTCAGCTGCAAAAGATCTCCCTAGAATGTGGGATAAGTCAAGAATGCCACCTTGGCAAACAAGTCATTCTTCTGTCATTAATATTCAACAAACTTTATCTCTTTTACCTTGTTGGCACCTCCAAAACCGGGACAACACATTGAAACAGATCCTCTTGATAATAACCTTAACTTGTAAATCATCCTCGTACCCTTTAAGATGATAAAACTTGGATCTGTGCAAAAAGAGTTCCATTCTTCCCTTCTCTGTGCTTTCAGAGACTAGAGAGCTAAAATCTGAACCTATAAGCCACTGAAAGCTCTGCTTTCAGTGGCTAATAAACAGTTAAAATGTTCGCCTAAGCCACCGAAAAGCCTGTTTCAAAAATAGTTCATGAAATTGCAAAAATGCATTATCTCTTGGCTTCTAAAACTTCAGAAGGCACTAAATTTTTTTATCCAATTGGAACAAACACCTTTGTGGATTCTGCTAGTTGGATTGGACCCATAAACTAGAGCACATGTGACATGTATTCTATTGGGTGCAAACCTTGGAGAAGAGGGAATATAATAATATCGAGGTTGCAGATGCAGGGAAATTGTTGCAAAGAAGACACTGAGAGGTGGTTTTGCAGATTGAAACTCTGTTATTACTTCTAAAATACTTCTTTGAATCACAGTAATTCATTGGGAGTACTTGTCCCTTCCGGTGGGTGATGAAAGAAACTTCAACTTTCTGTTTTAGCTAGACCAGATGCATGACTAGCCAATGCAACCAAGGCAGCCTTCCGAGGAGGATTCAACAAATCTACATAAAGAGCAAGAGCAATCTACAAAGTACATGGACCAGGGAAAGGTGGTGGCAAGGAGCTTCAACCAAGAGGCGTACCATCTTCTTTGTTACCATGGACTGAAATTATTGTGTCTAGTGGGTAGCCTAGCAACTTTGCAGTTTTCTCCATAGTTTCATTTAAGTTTTCTGCATATACAACAACATGATCTCCAGTCTCATACATAAGGCCAGTGTCTGAGATATCAAATTCCAAATGGGTTCAAGAACGGTAAGAAAATGGTGTATGAAGTTCTATTTGCTCGACAAGGGTGATGAATATCATAAATGGCTTAACCATTCTAATTTGCATAAGTTTCCCCATAAAGCAAAACCGAAGGATCGTGAATTTCTACCTGGTACTGAGGTATTGTTGTCATATAAGGTGTAGCATTTGAAGGTTGATCATCTTCATCTTGCAATAATTGATAATCATCACCAAGGCCCAATGAAACAAGTCGTTTCCCACCTTTCTCACTTAATGCTTCATCTATTGTCTGTTTCGTACCCCATACATAAGGTTGGAAAGCCAAAGCCCTCTCTCATTTTCCATACGTTGCTAGCATAAAAAATGCTAATTTTTTCTCAAGACTGTTCTTCTGAGGCTACAACAGCCTAAACAGTGTCTGGTTCTTCATCATTCTGGGCAAATGCCTCTAGTACATCAACAAAACTAGTTGCTGCCTTTGCTAGGGTTTCAAAGCAATATGTGCCTTAAGTCTTGGAGGCATCATTTTGATTATTAGTAGCGTGATCTTCCTGTACAACCTAGAATCAACATTTGGTTCCTTTTCTCCAACTTATCATATTGTTTAGTAAGCCTTTGGTGAGAATCATACAACTCAATATCTCTTTTTGTCAAAGTTTGATTACTAGTCTTAACTTCTCTGTCAAGGAGTCCAAGATCATATACTTGTCTTAGCATTTGATTGATTTTTGAAAATTTGGGCTTGTTGGTTGATGCCTCATCATCTTGCAGCTCTTGCTCTTCCTTAGGTGTAGGTGAAGGCAAATTTGCATACTCTGTCATCTGTTTTCCAGCTGGGACTGCTCCTTGAAGATTTGGCTCTGCCACAGTTTCCTCATGCTCTGTTGCAACCTGTTGTAACCATTTCCAAAAATTTGTACCACCAAGCTTTAGATATCCACTTGTCAAGTCATAACCATTTATAATGTTCCATATGGATTAGTAAGAGGTCTGGGAGGCAAAATATAGGTTGAAAAATCCATGCATTGGATGAATAGGTGGGGGTGGCATTTGACTAGAACTAACACTTCTATTATCACTTGTTTGAGATCCACCTTGACTAAGCGCCTCCAAAATCAAAACAAAACCTTGATAATGACGACTTTGATTATTATCTATCATTTGGAACTGTCCTCGTGGCATTCGGATCAAGGGAACTCAAATATGTGCAAAACTAGTAGCATTCTGCCCTATTCTGTGCTTTCGATGGCTAAGGACAGCTGTGAAAACTGAAATAGCCACCGAAAAGGCAGGCTTTCAAAATTGCAGAAATGCATTTCTTTCTGCCTCACCATTGTTGGACAACATCAAGCCTATATGTTTTCATATCATCAGACCTCTAATTCAATCATCACATTTATATGTAGTAAGAGAATGCCCTTTTTCTTTGAGTTGATCAGATGTTCTCTGTGTTAACACTCCAATCTTTTGTAGATTCTTTGATTGAAATTTGCATTCCCCTTTCTCTTCTTGCTGGCGATGATACCTGGAAACTATGGCAAATATGCTCAGCGTTTGAGTTAATTCAACACTTTGCTTCTGTAGAGTCTGGTAGCTACCTTCAAGTTCTTCATGCCTGCGTAAAATGCTCATTATTTTTGTTTGAAAAATTTGATCAAAACCCCAAAAAAATCATTATTCCACAGTTAAGAAAAAGAGCCTGCAGATTCCATTGGACTTCCATGCTCGTGGCACCATCCTCTTAAGAATTTCAAGAGTGTGATGTGCAACCTGTTGTGGGATTTCTTTCTCCTTGTGCTCAACATCAGGAGTCAACATACTGGGTTTTAACAAAATTCCCTCAAACAACACATTTTTCTTTGCCAAGTAGAAGAAAACCTCAGTCCAGACTTTCTCTGACACTTCAAGGTTTTTATCAATGAAATGGTCTCCATCCAGCAGAATCTTTGGCTCCATAATGGGCACAAGGCCATTGTCCCGAGAAAGGGTAGCATAACGTGCAAGTCCCCAGGAAGCTTTGTTTATTTAAGAAAACCGAAAGCAATCTATCTGCTCATATGAAGAGCTTATTCAACTGCCTACTCCTATTTCTAACTAAATATGAAATTTGGTTAAGTAAAGGCGAACTTCCACAGTAACCATTCAAGAAATTTCAAAACTGAGATGAGCATGTCTCTATCACTCATCATTAGACAATGTCTAAAACATATTAGTAGTGATAAAAAATTCTTCAAGAAAGAAAACTCACCCGGGAGTGTTGGTGGGATAATGAAGTTTAAAATTTTCAATTGATCTGAAATATATGATTCCATCAAGGCTGCGACCGGATCTTTAAACATGTACAAATATGGATGCTCAACAACTAGCGGAGAAAAAGGCATCATCAATTTCTGATCTAATCCTTTCTGCTCCCCTTTATCATATTCATCACATATTGGAACATCAAGATAGAATCCAAATAGAAAAGATGAATCTTTCTTCATAGAATTATCAACAATATGGCTTTGAAACATATCTGAAACAACATCTCCTCTTTCCTTATCATTATCATCATGTTCATCTAGATTTGAATCAACAGGTTCATCTAAAGCATCCTCAGTAATGAAATCATCAATATTGTCTGGTAGATCTTCTTCATGAGAAGTAGTAATAAAAAGAACTTGAACTTCATCCATATATGTATCTTCATTAATATATCCACTTTCATCCTCCCTACTAGAAGAAACAATATGCTGAATATATAAATGAAACTCCTCACAACAATGCTCAAATAGAAGTTTTTGACAAAAATACCTTTTGCAATGCTCATGGAATACTCTATGAAACTCTTTCAAAGATGAAATACTAGAAGGAGTTAATGAGAAATACCACTTACGTGCATCACCCTCCAATGAATAGAAAAACATCTTCATGAGCACATCTTCATCATGTATATGTAACTGAGCCATGCAATGATGAAATCTGATGAGGTGATTTGAAGGATTATCCTCTTTCACTTCTTTGAACCGTGGAAGGTAGTCTCCCCAAATATCCATAAAAGGTACTGGATGTGGGAAACCAGGAATTGCAGAAAATTTAAGAGGTGCAAACCTCCTAGCCAAAAGAGCAGCAAATTCCTTTGACATTTGAAGACAGTGGAGTCGCCACTGAATTCATCCTTCATGGAGTCGCAAGATAGAAGATTACAACCAATTTGATGTCCAACCTTTGTCTATCATCAAAAGCTAGAAATATGTCGTCTCCCGGGGAAGCTGAGCTTCAATCTCCTCTCCCCAGAAACGACGTGTAACACCCTGTTTCCCCCAGATTGTAAATATAATTGAACTGGCCAAGGACTATGGCAAAAACTCATAAGTATGAATATGTGATGTAAATGGACCTGCAGGAAGAGGTCAATGAATGTAAATAACAGTTTGAATTTATTGCAGAACTGCTCAGAGGGGATGTGCAGAAAAGAGACCACGATGGTGGTGGAGGGCACCTAGAAAAGGGGCGTTAACTTCCACCAAGAATTAAATATCGTATTTGGACTCCACTGGCTCGGAGAACCAAAAG
>JZKD02S0494066.1:192711-213026 GCA_000966675.3 Picea glauca
AAATTCTGATTGTTGCTGGTGTTTTACAATTGGAAATGTGTAGCAACAAAAGAGGATTTCAATGAGTTTTGGTCAAACAAAGAGAATTAAATGTCGAGATTTTAATTCTTGTCCCTGATTTTAATTCTTGTCTTGCTCTCTTGTTCTGGAAACACACTTCGAGAATCCAACCCAGTTATGGAGATTGTCCCCCCCCAAAAAATTAGTGGGTGCTCGCAGGCTGAAATTCAATAACCTGCAGCAGGAGACAGTAAAGGACAACTGCCCAAATGCCAGAAACTCAATAAGCTGCAGCAACAGACATTGAAGTGCCAAGCTCAACAGATCTGAAAAGTGGTCAGAAAGGATTCAAAAAAGGGTTACGGGGATACTTAGGACAATCGAGTGTTGCACGGTCAAATTTCATGTATTAGAATTTTTGAGTGAAAAATGTGTAAAATGAAAGAGATCATGATGGGGTAGTTCAGCGACCGGTTTGTATATTTGTGGAATTCCGGCAAAGTGGTTAACTATGGAATAGGGAAATTTCTAATTGCATGCCTAGAAATAATATCTTATATATAATTGGCAACTGCTAATTGCAAAGGGGCGCAGGCACATGAAACAACGACTAGGAACTGGATATTTTTTCAACCCGCCAAACCGACGATCCGCTAAAGAAATTTGAAGAAATGGCAAAGTATGGAAAGTGGACATACGGGATTCAAAAGGAGGTGACAATAGTTCCACAAAATATGCGAGGACTCGACGGTTAAATTGTATTTCTCAAAATTTTTCAGTGCAAAATGTATACCACGGAAGAGGGCATGATAGGTGGACCGTAATATGGAAGAGGGTATGATCTAAGGCCGGTTGCAAATTTTTATATCACGGAAGTGATGGTACTGTTCGCAGGTCATGGAACAACATAAGTCCAATCTAGATCCCGCCTACAAGGAATTCGCGGTCGAAGAAGTTTCTGGGTATGGAATGGGGAAGCGTTTGGTCGGTGTCGCTATAAAAGAGCACCATTGCAAGTGTGAACCAGGAATACAATCTGCGAGTTTACTTGGTTCTTTCTTGTATGCTTCGTTTGTCAGTTTGTATATCGCGGAACTCCGAGGCATTTTATTAGTGAGCCAAGCCGACAAGTTCGGCTGTCAATTTGTATAATGCAGAACTGTGGGTGCTGTTTGCAGGACACATAACTATAGAGGAAATGCTTTGCCCTTTAATATAGATTTTGTGCCGAAAATGTGGTATGGTCAATTTAAAAAAAGGGGAAGTAGTCGTTGGAAACACGTGAATCTGGCAAGCCGCGCAGCAAGGCATTTTCGGGAAAAAAATGATTAAGTAACCAGGAAGAGAAACTACAAGGAATAAAAGAGTGGGAAAATAGAAAGGCGGAAGGCAGTTTTTGTAGGTGCGAATTGGTTTCAAAGAAGCCCCAGTGTTGAAAAAACCTCATTTTCTATGTTCTTGATACATTCATCCATGAATGTAACATATTAACTTAACTACTAAACTTCATTTTCTACTAATTGCCAGCAAATGCTTTGTTGAAGAGTAGATTTTATTGGAACGCGTGGGTGTAACTGTGTTCTTGATACATTGTTCCATGACTGCAACATATTAACTCAAGTATTAAACTTCTTGCATTATGGGTTGTTAGCATTAAAACTTAATAATTGGATGTCTAGAAACAAGAATAACGATTTTGTTGCAACATTCTACATTGGTATTGCTATGTTCTATCTGCATTATGAATAGAATTGAATGTTGGTTTGAAACTATGTAATCCATTTTATGTTTGCATAAAAGGCTGGTGGATTGACATAGTACATTGTCATATAATTGTTAGATGTTCCATCTTAGAAAAAATAACCTAAGTAAACACAATATCGAAGAAGTACGAGAGCACCGAACCATGCCAATGAGAACATGCGTTAAATCTAGAAAAGAAGCAACAACAAAGAATAGAAGGCAAATTTTTTAATAGCAAATCCATGTAAAAAAATAAGAAAAACACCGAGTATTGTACATCTATCTGTTATCACTCCAAGAAACTCTTTGGGGTTGTGGGCCAAAGATGCTTGGTAACTTAAGAATATGGTAAAATAGGTATGCTTGGAACAATGGGATAACTCAAAAGCTAATGAAAGTGACCACTTATCATGCATTCGAATAAGACGGTGCTTTTAGAAATCAATAATTAGACAGTGAAGTTGAACAAGGGATGAAGAATACTAGTCTAGATAACCAAATACAACAATGCGCAGGGTCATACAAGACAACAAGAAGTCCTTTAATTCAAGTTCATGAGCTTAATAAGAAGATGACAGTTCTTAGAAGCTGAGCTAAACTGAAATAAAGTGCAGAATAATGAGATATATGAAAGAATCTGACATTGACAACAAAAGAAGACTGTGATTCTATTATCAAGATAAGAGTCTTAGTACAATAGCAAAATGTATCCAAGATTGACCAGTGTCAATACCATGTAATAATTTCTGCTTTCATAGCTCCAGATGTTAATCCTTGCATCATCCGATCCAGACACTAGAAGAGAACCTTTTTAAGTCCATGCTAGTGCATTCACACAACCTTGGTGACCATTCAGTTCCTTTTCTAACAACAACCATTGAACAGGAGAAGAATGCATCTGTAATGTACGACTGATATCTGGCCATGATAAGGATATGGCACCTCTAGAGGGTCGACGACTCTGCCCTCTATAATTTTGTTAATGTTGCATTCAGGAAATTTAATTTGCTTAATTTTGGGTCAAACTGCCAATGAAATCCCAACACTACAATAGTAATACCCTAGCAACGCCTGTATAATGCGTTCTGTAACACTGGCATCTGCTATCTCAAATGGGAAAACTCGGCCCTGTCAAAACCCTATGAAGTCATCATGCTGTCCATTTATTCAACAATTGAATAATTTGGCATTCAAGGTTACGGTGCCATCAATTCCCATAATTTTGGCAGATAACACAATCTTCTTGACACCTGTATGACATCTAGCTCCTCGTAGTTCAATTTTCATGCAACTTGCTATCTTTTTATTCGTCAAACTATCCAGAACGTAGCTATACTTCACCAAATCTGCTGCGTACACATTCTCTGCCTGCAAAATCGGGCATTTGGACTTGGTGCTTGTATGTAGAATTGTAACTGCCCTGTGGCTTAGAAAGAGAATTAGACATGTGTATGTCTATTTATTTGCTTTGACAAGTGGACTGGAATTTAGCTTTGGTATATGTAAGTGCTTGACAAACTTAAGATTAGCTTAAAACACATGAGGCTTGGCTTGAGCCCGTGCCTATGACCTGATCTTAATGTTGACTTACGATCTTTGTCTTATGTATTAGGTAAGTAGTGTGATGACTTAGGAAGTGGCCTCGACTCTAGACTTTGGTCCATACACTAGTTTCGATAATAGGATCAGACTTAGGATAGTGTATAACATAATTCTAGGGTTAACTCACTTAAAGGACACATCACTTTTGCTTTAGGGAATTTTATCAAAGTAATAAAGACATAAAAACAATGGAATGACATTTTGTTTGTATCTTTTATTGCAGGTCCAAAGGCATAAAAACAAAGGATTTTTTAGCAAAGTAATCAAACAAGAGCTTGATGAACACTATGGAGGTTAAGATACTGGCAAAGAGACTGAAGAAAATGATAAATTATTTTGAAGAGTGATGGAAATACTCATCAAAATACCAGTGCATTTTTTATTGCTAACACCTGGCTCCAACTGGGATGGAGACCTCCCTGCGAGGTTTCCAAGAACCTAGTAGTTCCAGTCGCCTTATCTGTTGGGATATGGAGTCATTTGGCCTATGCAACCGTTCCTCTGCAAACCTGTAACCTGCCTGTAGCTTGCCTGTCGCTTGTCCTGCATATTGATGAACTCAACAATTGAAAAAATCTAGCTGCTCATATGAAGAGCTTATTCTTCTGCCTACCCCTACACTAACCAACTGTACTGCCTCTTATCAAGTGAAGTCATGCTTCCAATGAAGCCATGTAAGGAACTAATTTACTAACATCATGCTAGATCTTGACCCGAAAAATAATTGAACCCATATCATGCAGGAAAGAGGTTTGAACAGATGATAAAGACAATCTTCTTCTGAAAAAAGTACTTTAACACATTTTCTGCTCATAGATTCCAAATAGTTATCAACAGGGTCATAGATGTCATAAATAAATACCTCTTTGAGCTGTCGATCCAACTGACTATATTGTAGTTGTTGATTGCTTTCACTGGTCTCAATGATGAATGTAAATTGTTCTTCTTCTGTTGAAAGAGAATGCAAACTCAACTGCTGATATGAACCTCTCTGCTCTTCTTCACCATCACTGTTGAATGCAGGGTGTTTGAGATCTATTGGAAAAACATAGGATGGACTACTGATATGAAATTTTCAGCACATCATCTTTCTCGTTGCATCTGCTGCAATCTTCCTGATGTTCTAGCTGAAGATTAGACAGTCCTTGAAAATCTGGAAACTCTAAGTTGCCCTCATCATCGTCTTCTTCATGTGTGCTACAATTCCCCTGTGTTTTCAAATCAAAAAACTGAAAGCTGTCCTTACTATTTGTTGCAGATTTGAAACTGTCTTCTACTGATATGTCAATCTGCTCAACATCTTCAAAGTTTTTAGAACGAATAATCTGATCATCATCTTTAAAGGTTTCGAAAGAAACAATCTGATCATCATGACAGTCATCTTTAATATATGAATTTGATACAATGTTAAAGGCATCCTCATGGCTATCATAATTTGGATGAGAAATTTCTTGATCATGATGAGAGATATCTTCTTTGTAGGTGATTTCAATTTTCTGTTCATGAGGCGTTATAAATAGAAGAGAAGACCTGAAATCTTCGGCCAGATTAAACTCATCATATTCAATGTCTTTTGCAAACATGGAATGGCTAATTATAACATGATGTCGTTCCTTTATGGGCAAAGAAAAGGGTTCGTCAAAATCAGATTCATAAATGTCATATATGGGATGGCTACTGTTAAAATCAACATCCCTTGAAGTAAGGGTCTGCTCTACTGCATATGCATACTTATCAACAATAGGTGAGCAGAAAAATCCTGAATCATGCGAAGAAAGATAGACAGTCTTCAGATCCTTCTCCCCAATCACAGGTGAAAACATATTGTAGGCAACCTCTTGAAAAGGTTCAGAAAAAACTTCTTCTCTAACTGTTTCTTCATGTAAATCAAAGGCAGTAGGTGTAATAGAGATAAGGTCTGATGCACTTACAGCTATGCAATTCTTATCTGTATCATGGATATCTTCCTTAACAACATAATTTTCATCTTGACAAACATAAGAAAAGACTACTTACTGCTAAACATGCTTATCAAATTCATCACAACAATCTTCAAATAGACCTTCAGCTGGAAATTCATCTTTACAAAACAAATGGAAAGCATAATGAAAACTTGCCAATGAGTGAATGCTTGAAGTTGGAAGAGACCTGCACCAATCAAGGGCTATCCCCTCTAATGAATACTTGAAAATTTTAATCTTAACATCTTCATGTATAATCTGGAGTCGATGAATAAACTCATGAAAATCCAACAAATGTTCAGTTGGTACTTCCCTTTTTTCTCCTCGAAATCTGGGAAGGATGTGTTCCCATTCATCTTTACTAGGTACTGGATGAGAGTAACCAAAAATACTTGAGAAATTGCAGAACCCATACCTCTTTGCTAAGATCTGGTTCATTTATATGCCAGTGGAGTCGCCAATAGATTCGTCCTTCATGGAGTTGCCACCAAATTCATCCTTCATGGAGTCGCACTGAATTCGTCCTTCATGGGGTCACCAGATAGATGATTACAACCAATGTAATGTCTAATCCTTGTCTATCATCAAGGAGTATATCTAATGTCGTCTCCTAGGGAAGCTGAGCTTCAATCTCCTCTCCCCGGCAATGACGCCAATTTGTTATCACTCCAAGAAACTCTTTGGGGTTGTAGGCCAAAGATGCTTGTTAACTTAAGAATATGGTAAAATAGGTATGCTTGGAACAATGGGATAAATCAAAATCTAATGAAAATGACCACTTATCATGCATTCGAATAAGACAGTGCTTTTAGAAATCAATAATCAGACAACAAAGTTGAACAGGGGATGAAGAATACTAGTCTAGATAACCAAATACAACAATGTGCAGGGTCATACAAGATAGCAAGAAGTCCTTTAATTCAAGTTCATGAGCTTAATAAGAAGATGACAGTTCTTAGAAGCTGAGCTAAACTGAAATAAAGTGCAGAATAATGAGATATATGAAAGAATCTGATATTGATAGCAAAAGAAGACTGTGATTCTATTATCAAGATAAGAGTCTTAGTACAATAGAAAAATGTATCTAGGATTGACCAGTGTCAATACCATGTAATAATTTCTACTTTCATAGCTCCAGATGTTAATCCTTGCATCATCCGATCCAGACACTAGAAGAGAACCTTTTGAATTCCATACTAGTGCATTCACACAGCCTTGGTGAAACTTCAGTTCCTTTTCTAACAACAACCACTGAACAGGAGAAGAATGCATCTGTAATGTACGACCGATATCTGGCCATGATAAGGATATGGCACCTCCAGAGGGTCGACGACTCTGCCCTCTATAATTTTTTTAATGTTGCAGTCAGGAAATTTAATTTGCTTCATTTTGGGTCAAACTGCCAATGGAATCCTAGCACTACAATAGTAATACCCTAGCAACGCCTGTATAATGTGTTCTGTAACACTGGCATCTGCGATCTCAAATGGGAAAACTCGGCCCTGTCAAAACCCTATGAAGTCATCATGATGTCCATTTATTCAACAATTGAATAATTTGGCTTTCAAGGTTACAGTGCCATCAATTCCCATAATTTTGGCAGATAACACAATCTTCTTGACACCTGCATGACATCTAGCTCCTCGTAGTTCGATTTTCATGCAACTTGTTGTCTTTTTACCTATCCAACTATCCAAAACGCAACTATACTTCACCAAATCTGCTGCGTACACATTCTCTGCCTGCAAAATCAGGCATTTGGACTCGGTGCTTGCATGTAGACTTATAACTCCTTTGTGGCTTAGAAAGAGAATTAGACATGCGTATGTCTATTTATTTGCTTTGAAAAGTGGACTAGAATTTAGCTTTGGTATATGTAAGTGCTTGACAAACTTAAGATTAGCTTAAAACACGCGAGGTTTGGCTTGAGCCCGCGCCTATGACCTGATCTTAATGTTGACTTATGATCTTTGTCTTATGTATTTGGTAAGTAGTGTGATGACTTAGGAAGTGGCCTCGACTCTAGACTTTGGTCCATACACTAGTTTCGATAATAGGATTAGACTTAGGACAGTGTATAACATAATTCTAGGGTTAACTCACTTAAAGGACACATCACTTTTGCTTTAGGGAATTTTATCAAAGTAATAAAGACATAAAAGCAATGAAATGACATTTTGTTTGTATCTTGTATTGCAGGTCCAAAGGCATAAAAACAAAGGATTTTTGAGCAAAGTAATCAAGCAAGAGCTTGATGAACACTATGGAGGTTAAGATACTGGCGGGCTGAAAATTGAGCCTCTATTGTTCCGTGTCCTACAAATAGTACCCACACTTCCGTGATATACAAATTGACAGGCAAACTTGCGGGTTGCTTGGCTCAACATTGCACTTTTATTGTCCGGTGTCCTCCAAACAACACTCAGATTTCCCCGACATACAAATCGACAGGACTCCATGAATGGCGGGTTCAAGATTGCAATTTTTTAGGGATGGTCATCCTATCTAACTTTATCTGAAAACATTATTTTCAAATACTAAATTATTAATATTAAACATTGATATTGTACAAGTGAATTACATTAAATTATTAAAGGATGTTAAATCACTTATTTTTTTAAAAAGTGAAGGAAACAAAAGAAAGTTTTTTTAAAATTCCATCACTACAAGCATAACAAGGACCAATTTGAATTTTAAGGGCCTCTTGTTTATATGATAGCACAATTGCACTCCGCACAATATATATTCATTTATTTCAAATTATTCTAAGACATTAATTTTACCAAGTTCATCGAGTAAGAAAAAATGCCAAAACAACGACCAATTTGAATTTTAAGGGCCTCTTGTTGATATGATAGCACAATTGCACTTCACACACTATATATTCATTGATTTCAAATTATTCAAGGACAATAATTTGACCAAGTTCATCGATCAAGGAAATTTACTAAAACAAGCCACATAATACATTTGTGTCACAACACCATAGAAATTATCAGGCAGATCTGCGGGCCAGCTGGCTAAAAAATTCAATTATATTGTTCCGTGTCCTGTAAAGAACAGTTGGAGTTCTGCAGTATACAAATTGACAGACAAAGCACATTGTTGGAAATGTTTAAACAGGTTGTCATTGATGGAAAGTACAACAATGAAGAATGCAATAGACGGGCACCATAAGTATTTTGGGAAGAAGCTACAGAGCAACCTTGATAAGATCAAAAGAGATAGTACGGAGGATGTTTAGTATGTTTTACAGGCAGCGTAAGAATTTTCATTGATGGCAAGTACAGCAGTAATGATGGCTTGAGTACAGCTGCGATGATCAATAGGAAAATAGAAGATAAGTCCAGGAAGATCGAATGATCGAAGGCAACACAACGTTGATCAGGCATGATGGAGTCCCGTAAAGTTTGTGAAGCATTTCTGATCGTTGGATCCCATCCAAAATTTTCGACAGAATGAGGGTCGTCAGATCTAAATATAGACAAGAAGAGCGTGCTGAAGAGGAGGATAGATCTCAGGCGTTAGATCTGAGCGCAGGGTTCGACCACCGTTGGATTGAGGAGAACCTGCACGATCTTTAAAGTGCAAGGAGTAGAGGGCTCACAAAATCCCGAAAGCAGGAGGACCGTCCATCTCAGGGGGTTATGTGGACCGTTGATCCGACTCCTTGTCGGAGTTTCAGGGATCGAGAGTTGGAGATGACAAGTAATATCATCCACAGAAATCTCGATTTTGCGATATGCAAAATCGTGACGTAATCTGAGCCGTCAAATCAAGATCACATCTGGACCGTCAATCCGACTCACGTCAGCAAACCACGTCAGCTAGGAACACGTGGCACAACCAGGTAATGACAAGTGTTAGACTGATTCAACATTTCAAGCACATGTAAGTCACGAATCAGGGTGACACGTGGCAGTTATTTAACACATGTGACGTCAGCAAACTTACTCCATATCGGAGTTTCGTGAATCCCGACATAGAGAGACAAGAGAACATTCACCACAGGAATCCCAATATCGCGATATGCGAAATCGCGATGTAATCTGAGCCATCAGATCAAGCTCAGATCTGGACCGTTGATCTAACTCCATATCAGAGTTTCGGGGATCACAACATGGAGAGGCAAGCAAACAATGCAACAATAATGCCGATTTCGCGATATGCGAAATTATGATTCAATCGCAACCATTGAATGAAGCTATGCTCAGGACCGTTGATCCCATGCCATTTCGGGTTATCGGGGATCGCGACTTGGAGAGTCGAGATGTCTCTTCTCCAGACTCACGAAACGCGAATTCGCGAAAAGCGCTTTTTGGCATAGGCGCTTGGTTATGACCATAGTCATATTGGGGAAGGAGCTAGTGTAGAAAAGTTCTGTATCGGAACTTTGGAAATCACGAAATGAAGTGTCGAGACACTCAGCATAGAATTGCCGAATGCCGAAATGCCGAAATGAATGCAAGATCCCATGGAATCAATCCAACGGTGTAGGTGAATTTGAACAAGATCGGAGGGCTACTGTTGCACGACACAGTAGAAANGGGGATACTCAGGACAATCGAGTGTTGCACGGTCAAATTTCATGTATTAGAATTTTTGAGTGCAAAATGTGTAAAACGAAAGAGATCATGATGGGGTAGTTCAGCGGCCGGTTTGTATATTTGTGGAATTCTGGCAAAGTGGTTAACTATGGAATAGGGAAATTTCTAATTGCATGCCTAGAAATAATATCTTATATATAATTGGCAACTGCTAATTGCAAAGGGGCACGGGCACATGAAACAACAACTAGGAACTGGATATTTTTTCAACCTGCCAAACCGACGATTCGCCAAAGAAATTTGAAGAAATGGAAAAGTATGGAAAGCGGACATACGGGATTCAAAAGGGGGTGACAATAGTTCCACAAAATATGCGAGGACTCGACAGTTAAATTGTATTTCTTGAAAGTTTTCAGTGCAAAATGTATACCACGGAAGAGGGCATGATAGGTGGACCGTAATATGGAAGAGGGTATGATCCAAGGCCGGTTGAAAATTTGTATATCGCGGAAGTGATGGTACTGTTCGCAGGTCATGGAACAACATAAGTCCAATCTAGATCCCGCCTACGAGGAATTCGCGGTCGAAGAAGTTTCTGGGTATGGAATGGGGAAGCGTTTGGTCGGTGTCGCGATAAAAGAGCACGAGTGCAAGTGTGAACCAGGAATACAATCCGTGAGTTTACTTGGTTCTTGCTTGTATGCTTCGTTTGTCAGTTTGTATATCATGGAACTCCGAGGCATTCTATTAGTGAGCCAAGCCAGCAAGTTCGACTGTCAATTTGTATAATGCAGAACTGTGGGTGCTGTTTGCAGGACACATAACTATAGAGGAAATGCTTTGCCCTTTAATATAGATTTTGTGCCGCAAATGTGGTATGGTCAATTTAAAAAAAGGGGAAGCAGTCGTTGGAAACACGTGAATTCGGCAAGCCGTGCAGCAAGGCATTTTCGGGAAAAAAATGATTAAGTAACCAGGAAGAGAAACTACAGGGAATAAAAGAGTGGGAAAATAGAAAGGCGAAAGGCAGTTTTTGTAAGCGCGAATTGGTTTCAAAGAAGCCCCAGTGTTGCAAAACCCTCATTTTCTATGTTCTTGATACATTCTTCCATGACTGTAACATATTAACTTAACTACTAAACTTCATTTTCTACTAATTGCCAACAAATGCTTTGTTGAAGATTAGATTTTATTGGAACGTGTGGGTGTAACTGTGTTCTTGATACATTGTTCCATGACTGCAACATATTAACTCAAGTATTAAACTTCTTGCATTATGGGTTGTTAGCATTAAAACTTAATAATTGGATGTCTAGAAACAATAATAACGATTTTGCTGCAACATTCTACATTGGTATTGCTATGTTCTATCTGCATTATGAATAGAATTGAACGTTGGTTTGAAACTGTGTAATCCATTTTTTGTTTGCATAAAAAGCTGGTGGATTGACATAGTACATTGTCATATAATTGTTAGATGTTCCATCTTATAAAAAATAACCTAAGTAAACACAATATCGAAGAAGTACGAGAGCACCGAACCATGCCAATGAGAACATGCGTTAAATCTAGAAAAGAAGCAACAATGAAGAATAGAAGGCAAATTTTTTAATAGAAAATCCATGTAAAATAAGAATATGGTAACTTAAGAATATGGTAAAATAATATGGTAACTTAAGAATATGGTAACTTAAGAATATGCTTGGTAACTTAAGAATATGGTAAAATAGGTATGCTTGGAACAATGGGATAACTCAAAAGCTGATGAAAGTGACCACTTATCATGCATTCGAATAAGACAGTGCTTTTAGAAATCAATAATTAGACAACAAAGTTGAACAAGGGATGAAGAATACTAGTCTAGATAACCAAATATAACAATGCGCAGGGTCATACAAGACAGCAAGAAGTCCTTTAATTCAAGTTCATGAGCTTAATAAGAAGATGACAGTTCTTAGAAGCTGAGCTAAACTGAAATAAAGTGCAGAATAATGAGATATATGAAAGAATCTGACATTGACAACAAAAGAAGACTGTGATTCTATTATCAAGATAAGAGTCTTAGTACAATAGCAAAATGTATCCAAGATTGACCAGTGTCAATACCATGTAATAATTTCTGCTTTCATAGCTCCAGATGTTAATCCTTGCATCATCCGATCCAGACACTAGAAGAGAACCTTTTTAAGTCCATGCTAGTGCATTCACATAGCCTTGGTGAACCTTCAGTTCCTTTTCTAACAACAACCACTAAACATGAGAAGAATGCATCTGTAATGTACGACTGATATCTGGCCATGATAATGATATGGCACCTCTAGAGGGTCGACGACTCTGCCCTCTATAATTTTGTTAATGTTGCATTCAGGAAATTTAATTTGCTTAATGTTGGGTCAAACTGCCAATGAAATCCCAACACTACAATAGTAATACCCTAGCAACGCTTGTATAATGTGTTCTGTAACACTGGCATTTGCGATCTCAAATGGGAAAACTCGGCCCTATCAAAACCATATGAAGTCATCATGCTGTCCATTTATTCAACAATTGAATAATTTGGCATTCAAGGTTACGGTGCCATCAATTCCCATAATTTTGGTAGATAACACAATCTTCTTGACACCTGTATGACATCTAGCTCCTCGTAGTTCAATTTTCATGCAACTTGTTGTCTTTTTACCTGTCAAACTATCCAGAACGCAGCTATACTTCACCAAATCTGCTGCGTACACATTCTCTGCCTGCAAAATCGAGCATCTGGACTCGGTGCTTGTATGTAGACTTGTAACTGCTCTGTGGCTTAGAAAGAGAATTAGACATGTGTATGTCTATTTATTTGCTTTGACAAGTGGACTGGAATTTAGCTTTGGTATATGTAAGTGCTTGACAAACTTAAGATTAGCTTAAAACACATGAGGCTTGGCTTGAGCCCGTGCCTATGACCTGATCTTAATGTTGACTTACGATCTTTGTCTTATGTATTAGGTAAGTAGTGTGATGACTTAGGAAGTGGCCTCGACTCTAGACTTTGGTCCATACACTAGTTTCGATAATAGGATCAGACTTAGGATAGTGTATAACATAATTCTAGGGTTAACTCACTTAAAGGACACATCACTTTTGCTTTAGGGAATTTTATCAAAGTAATAAAGACATAAAAACAATGGAATGACATTTTGTTTGTATCTTGTATTGCAGGTCCAAAGGCATAAAAACAAAGGATTTTTGAGCAAAGTAATCAAACAAGAGCTTGATGAACACTATGGAGGTTAAGATACTGGCAAAGAGACTGAAGAAAACGATAAATTATTTTGAAGAGTGATGGAAATACTCATCAAAATACCAGTGCATTTTTTATCGCTAACACCTGGCTCCAACTGGGATGGAGACCTCCCTGCGAGGTTTCCAAAAACCTAGTAGTTCCAGTCGCCTTATCTGTTGGGCTATGGAGTCATTTGGCCTATGCAGCTGTTCCTCTGCAAACCTGTAACCTACCTGTAGCTTGCCTATCGCTTGTCCTGCATATTGATGAACTCAACAACTGAAAAAATCTAGTTGCTCATATGAAAAGCTTATTCTTCTGCTTACCCCTACACTAACCAACTGTACTGCCTCTTATCAAGTAAAGTCATGCTTCCAATGAAGCCATGTAAGGAACTAATTTACTGACATCATGCTAGATCTTGACCCGAAAAATAATAGAACCCATATCATGCAGGAAAGAGGTTTGAACAGATGATAAAGATAATCTTGTTCTGGAAAAAGTACTTTAACACATTTTCTGCTCATGGATTCCAAATAGTTATCAACATGGTCATAAATGTCATAAGGAAATACCTCTTTGAGCTGTCGATCCAACTGACTATATTGCAGCTGCTGATTGCTTTCACTGGTCTCAATGCTGAATGTAAATTATTCTTCTTCTGTTGAAAGAGAATGCAAACTCAATTGCTGATCTGAACCTCTCTGCTCTTCTTCACCATCACTGTTGAATGCAGGCTGTTCGAGATCTGTTGGAAAAACATAGGATGGACTGTTGATATGAAATTTTCATCACATCATCTTTCTCGTTGCATCTGCTGCAATCTTCCTGATGTTCTAGTTGAAGATTAGACAGTCCTTGAAAATATGGAAACTCTAAGCTGCCCTCATCATCCTCTTCTTCATGTGTGCTGCAATTCCCCTATGTCTGCAAATCAAAAAACTGAAAGCTGTCCTTACTATTTGTTGCAGATCTGAAACTGTCTTCTACTGATATGTCAATCTGCTCAACATCTTCAAAGTTTTCAGAAGGAATAATTTGATCATCATCTTTAAAGGTTTCGAAAGAAACAATCTGATCATCATGACAATCATCTTTAATATATGAATTTGATACAATGTTAAAGACATCCTCATGGCTATCATAATTTGGATGAGAAATTTCTTGATCATGATGAGAGATATCTTCTTCGTAGGTGATTTCAATTTTCTGTTCATGAGGCGTTATAAACAGAAGAGAAGACCCAAAATCTTCAGCCAAATTAAACTCATCATATTCAATGTCTTCTGCAAACATGGAATGGCTAATTATAACATGATGTCGTTCCTTTATGGGCAAAGAAAAGGGTTCGTCGAAATTAGATTCATAAATGTCATATATGGGCTAGCTACTGTTAAAATCAACATCCCTTGAAGTAAGGGTCTGCTCTACTGCATCTGCATACTTATCAACAATAGGTGAGTAGAAAAATCCTGAATCATGCGAAGAAAGACAAACAGTCTTCAGATCCTTCTCCCCAATCACAAGTGAAAACATATCGTAGGCAACCTCTTGAAAAGGTTCAGAAAAAACTTCTTCTCTAACTGTTTCTTCATGTAAATCAAAGGCAACAGGTGTAATAGAGATAAGGTCTGATGCATTTACAGCTATGCAATTCTTATTTGTATCATGAATATCTTCCTTAACAACATAATTTTCATCTTGACAAACATAAGAAAAGACTACTTCCTGCTGAACATGCTTATCAAATTCATAACAACAATCTTCAAAGAGACCTTCAGCTGGAAATTCATCTTTACAAAACAAATGGAAAGCATAATGAAAACTTGCCAATGAGTGAATGCTTAAAGTTGGAAGAGACTTGCACCAATCAAGGGCTATCCCCTCTAATGAATACTTGAAAAGTTTAATCTTAACATCTTCATGTATAATCTGGAGCCGATGAATAAACTCATGAAAATCCAACAAATGTTCAGCTGGTACTTCCCATTTTTCTCCTCAAAATCTGGGAAGGATGTGTTCCCATTCATCTCTACTAGGTACTGGATGAGGGTAACCAGAAATACTTGAGAAATTGCAGAACGCATACCTCTTTGCTAAGATCTGGTTCATTTATATACCAGTGGAGTCGCCAACAGATTCGTCCTTCATGGAGTTGCCACCAAATTCATCCTTCATGGAGTCGCCACTGAATTTGTCCTTCATGGGGTCGCCAGATAGATGATTACAACCAATGTAATGTCTAATCCTTGTCTATCATCAAGGAGTATATCTAATGTCATTTCCCAGGGAAGCTGAGCTTCAATCTCCTCTCCCCGACAACGACACCAATTTGTTATCACTCCAAGAAACTCTTTGGGGTTGTAGGCCACATATGCTTGTTAACTTAAGAATATGGTAAAATAGGTATGCTTGGAACAATGGGATAAATCAAAATCTAATGAAAGTGACCACTTATCATGCATTTGAATAAGACAGTGCTTTTAGAAATCAATAATCAGACAACAAAGTTGAACAGGGGATGAAGAATACTAGTATAGATAACCAAATACAACTATGTGTAGGGTCATACAAGATAGCAAGAAGTCCTTTAATTCAAGTTCATGAGCTTAATAAGAAGATGACAGTTCTTAGAAGCTGAGCTAAACTGAAATAAAGTGCAGAATAATGAGATATATGAAAGAATCTGATATTGATAGCAAAAGAAGACTGTGATTCTATTATCAAGATAAGAATCTTAGTACAATAGAAAAATGTATCCAGGATTGACCAGTGTCAATACCATGTAATAATTTCTACTTTCATAGCTCCAGATGTTAATCCTTGCATCATCCGATCCAGACACTAGAAGAGAACCTTTTGAATTCCATGCTAGTGCATTCACACAGCCTTGGTGAACCTTCAGTTCCTTTTCTAACAACAACCACTGAACAAGAGAAGAATGCCTCTGTAATGTACGACTGATATTTGGCCATGATAAGGATATGGCACCTCTAGAGGGTCGACGGCTCTGCCCTCTATAATTTTGTTAATGTTGCAGTCAGGAATTTTATTTTGCTTCATTTTGGGTCAAACTGCCAATGGAATCCTAGCGCTACAATAGTAATACCCTAGCAACGCCTGTATAATGCGTTCTGTAACACTGTCATCTGCGATCTCAAATGGGTAAACTTGGACCTGTCAAAACCCTATGAAGTCATCATGCTGTCCATTTATTCAACAATTGAATAATTTGGCTTTCAAGGTTACAGTGCCATCAATTCCCATAATTTTGGCAGATAACACAATCTTCTTGACACCTGTATGACATCTAGCTCCTCGTAGTTCGATTTTCATGCAACTTGTTGTCTTTTTACCTGTCCAACTATCCAAAACGCAACTATACTTCACCAAATCTGCTGCGTACACATTCTCTGCCTGCAAAATCAGGCATTTGGACTTGGTGCTTGCATGTAGACTTGTAACTGCTTTGTGGCTTAGAAAGAGAATTAGACATGTGTATGTCTATTTATTTGCTTTGACAAGTGGACTGGAATTTAGCTTTGGTATATGTAAGTGCTTGAAAAACTTAAGATTAGCTTAAAACACGCGAGGCTTGGCTTGAGCCCGCGCCTATGACCTGATCTTAATGTTGACTTATGATCTTTGTCTTATGTATTTGGTAAGTAGTGTGATGACTTAGGAAGTGGCCTCGACTCTAGACTTTGGTCCATACACTAGTTTCGATAATAGGATTAGACTTAGGATAGTGTATAACATAATTCTAGGGTTAACTCACTTAAAGGACACATCACTTTTGCTTTAGGGAATTTTATCAAAGTAATAAAGACATAAAAGCAATGGAATGACATTTTGTTTGTATCTTGTATTGTAGGTCCAAAGGCATAAAAACAAAGGATTTTTGAGCAAAGTAATCAAGCAAGAGCTTGATGAACACTATGGAGGTTAAGATACCGGCGGGCTGAAAATTGAGCCTCTATTGTTCCGTGTCCTACAAATAGCACCCACACTTCCGTGATATACAAATTGACAGGCAGACTTGCGGGCTGCTTGGCTCAACATTGCACTTTTATTGTCCGGTGTCCTCCAAACAACACTCAGAGTTACCAGACATACAAATCGACAAGACTCCACGACTGGCGGGTTCAAGATTGCAATTTTTTAGGGATGGTCATCCTATCTAACTTTATCTGAAAACATTATTTTCAAATACTAAATTATTAATATTAAACATTGATATTGTACAAGTGAATTACATTAAATTATTAAAGGATGTTAAATCACTTATTTTTTTAAAAAGTGAAGGAAACAAAAGAAAGTTTTTTTAAAATTCCATCACCGCAAGCATAACAAGGACCAATTTGAATTTTAAGGGCCTCTTGTTTATATGATAGCACAATTGTACTCCGCACAATATATATTCATTTATTTCAAATTATTCCAGGACATTAATTTTACCAAGTTCATTGAGTAAGAAAAAATGCCAAAACAACGACCAATTTGAATTTTAAGGGCCTCTTGTTGATATGATAGCACAATTGCACTTCACACATTATATATTAATTGATTTCAAATTATTCAAGGACAATAATTTGACCAAGTTCATCGATCAAGGAAATTTGCTAAAACAAGCCACATACTACATTTCTGTCACAACGCCATAGAAATTATCAGGCGGATTTGCGGGCCAACTGACAAAAAAATTCAATTGTATTGTTTCGTGTCCTGTAAAGAACAGTTGCAGTTCCACGGTATACAAATTGACAGACAAAGCACATTGTTGGAAATGTTTAAACAAGTTATCATTGATGGCAAGTACAACAATGAAGAATGTAATAGACGGGCACCAGAAGTATTTTGGGAAGAAGCTGCAGAGCAACCTTGATAAGATCAGAAGAGATAGTACAGAGGATGTTTAGTATGTTTTACAGGTAGCGTAAGACTTGTCATTGATGGCAAGTACAACAGTAATGATGGCTTGAGTACAGCTCCGATGATCAACAGGCAAATAGAAGATAAGTCGAGGAAGATCGAATGATCGAAGGCAACGCAACGTTGATCAGGCATGATGGAGTCCCGTAAAGTTTGTGAAGCATTTTTGATCGTTGGATCCCATCCAAAATTTTCGACAGAATGAGGGCCATCAGATCTGAATATAGACAAGAAGAGTGCGTTGAAGAGGAGGATAGATCTCAGGTGTTAGATCTGAGTGCAGGGTCCGACCACCATTGGATCGAGGAGAGCCTACACGATCTTTAAAGTGCAAGGAGTAGAGGGCTCACAAAATCCTGAAAGCAGGAGGACCATCCATCTCAGGGGGTTATGTGGACCGTTGATCCGACTCCCTGTCAGAGTTTCGGGGATTGGGAGTTGGAGATGACAAGTAATATCATCCACAGAAATCTCGATTTTGCGATATGCAAAATCGCGACGTAATTTGAGCTGTCAAATCAAGATCACATCTGGACCGTCGATCCGACTCACGTCAGCAAACCACGTCAGCTAGGAACACGTGGCACAACCAGGTAATGACAAGTGTCAGACTGATTCAACATTCCAAGCACATGTAAGTCACGAATCAGGGTGACATGTGGCAGTTATTTAACACATGTGACATCAACAGACTTACTCCATATCGAAGTTTCATGAATCGCGACATAGAGAGACAAGAGAACATTCACCATAGGAATCCCGATATCGCGATATGTGAAATCGCGATATAATCTGAGCCATCAGATCAAGCTCAGATATGGATCGTTGATCTAACTCCATATCGGAGTTTCGGGGATCGCAACATGGAGAGGCAAGCAAACAATGCAACAAGAATGTCGATTTCGCGATATGCGAAATTGCGATTCAATCCCAGCCGTTGAATGAAGCTCTGATCAGGATCGTTGATCCCACGCCATTTCGGGGTATCGAGGATCGCGACTTGGAGAGTCGAGATGTCTCTTCTTCAGACTCACGAAACGCAAATTTGTGAAAAGCGCTTTTTGGCATAGGCGCTTGGTTATGACCATAGTCATATTGGGGAAGGAGCTAGTGTAGAAAAGTTCTGTATCGGAACTTCGGAAATCGCGAAATGAAGTGTCGAGACACTCAACACAGAATTGCCGAATGCCGAAATGCCGAAATGAATGCAAGATTCCATGGAATCAATCCAACGGTGCAGGTGAATTTGAACAAGACCGGAGGGATACTATTGCACGACACAGTAGAAACCATTGATGGTTTCTACTAGAGGATGCAGAGAGACTTCGGTGTGATTTCCAGAGGAGCTGAAGAGTCACATGGAATTAGCCAGTGGAATGAAGACGATTCGTGGAGGAAATTGACAGCTGGATGAGAGTTTGAGCTCGTGACTAAAATAGAAAGGATGAGCTCGACTGTAACAGAGAAGACGAAGAGTCTCAACTGCCAGAGAGAAAAAGGAATCTCGGCTTAACACCTAGTGATGCTAGACACAGGGGTTGAACTACCAGAGAAGTTGAAGAATCGCGATGATGATCACGCAGAGCACTTGAGATGTGGAAGAGATTGGCGCGGTATGAGCATGCAGAAGAATGGAAAATATTGCATCCACAAGAGCCACAAAAGGAATATATATACACGGTACAGAGAAGAAACGAGAGTTGTTGTTGGAGTTTGCTGTGGTTGTTGTTGGTGAAGGTGATTCATGTGTGAAGAAGGAGGAGAGTGCAGCCGCTGAATTGAACAGAAGAGGATCTGTGCAGTGAATGGACATGGCACACAGAGCATAAAAAGCAGAAGAACAGATAATGCAAGTCATGTGTGTAGAAATGAGTGAGGCAGACAGAACAACGAAATGTAGCAGAATAGTGATGAGTCTAGTAAGCCATTGTTGAACATCATATCACTGTAATAAGTTTAAGTAGCAAAGATTTATATTACAGGGTGGACGGGAGGTGCTAGGGAGGAATGTTGTCCTCATAGGTTCAAGTGGGTGCTTGAACACAAGGAGTTGTAGCTTCCATCTGGTTGCAGCCAGAGAAACTAGGGTGGCAGGGTGGTGCAAGGGAGAACTTATGTTCTCTGTTATACAGGTTGGTGCCTGTATGATTGGAAGTTGGTGCTGGAAACACTCAGGGAGTTGGTTCTTCCTTCTAGTTGGTGCTAGAGAAACCAGGGAGTTGGTGCTTCCTTCTAGTGGGTGCTAGAGAAAACAGAGAGTTGGTGCTC
>JZKD02S0494066.1:221087-231705 GCA_000966675.3 Picea glauca
AGAGAGTTGGTGCTCTCAGTAAGTAGCAGCTTGCAAAACAGAGGTTGTAGCCTCATTATGAGTTGGTGCTCATATGTATGATAATGTAAAGAATGTAACTATTACTTATCATATACAGAAAATGGGTTTTTTCCCTTTATGGGTTTCCTCAGGAAATATCTGTCTCTGTGTATCACATGTGTGTGTGACTGATGTTGAATATGCTATTACTTACTTCCCTGCACTATTGTGATTGTACCTCAGTGTTTCTGCAAAGAGTTTAAAAGAAGCATAATTGTTTAAGCACAGTAACAACTAATTCACCCCCCCCTCTCAGTTGACCAACACACATAACCAAGAACCAACCAAACTTCAAACAGGCTGCAAGCAAGTTCCCAGAAGGTTCCATAGAGCAGAACCCATCGACCTTTGCACCAAACAATTTGATATACAAAGAAAAGACGTTGACGCATTCGTTTTCTCTTGCATCTGGTATATGTTTCTTTACCACATGGCCATGGGATATACAGGGTTTTCTACCATTCTAATCTTATGCGTGTGCAATCCCAACTAGCCAAGTTCGACGAACATTTATCTGGATGTTGAACAAATATTACAGAGACACATGAGGTATTTTCGTTTCCTGCCAAAGTTTGATATATATATATATATATATATTTTCCCCTTCTTCAGCCGATATGAAAAATTGCATTGTCCTCATTTAAGGTAAATTTTCTATATATCCGAAGCTCCCACAACATGTAGACACTGCTTGCCTTTTTCTGTAGATACGTTTCATACGACAACTCTGCCAACTTAGGAAGCACATTTTGTAACAGAGGCTGCCTAACCGTACAATGCACGGTTGTGTTGCCCATGGTTTGGATAACAACATTGACGCAATGTCCATATATATATGGACATTTTTCACCGCATCGCAGACAATCAATCGTATCATCACTTATCAAAGCGGAGGAAAAAGCAGGGGAGTTGCATTTTGTACATACATGTTCAAAGGGGGTCGAGTACACATTGGCTACAACTAAAACACCTTCAACCTGGGAACGCAAGCATAAGAATTAATACATCGAACAATATAATACACAACTGCACGCCCCCCTTCCCTTAAAAAAAAAATAAAAATTTAAACAGGTTGCAATTTTTTTTGAAGGCTATTTCTATAAGCAAAGTGAGGATGATTTTGTGGATGTATACGCACAATAGTTGTAGAGCTAGCTAGTTTATTCATATCCTCTACTATATCTACTCGCAACTTTGTTACAAACGTTGCCTGCGTTGTTTGAAAGATCCTTTCTCTAACATCCCTCTTCTTTGTTATATTTTTGAACAACATAAGGGGAATCTGCCCTTTATGCAATTGTTGTTCCATTGACGAAAACAAATCTGAATACATATCGAACAATTGTAGCTGCAACATGGAACAATGCAATATTTGTGTAAGTTATCCAAGATACATGCACATGCGAAAGTAAAGGACAAAACTGAATATGAAAAGTGATACCATTGCCTTGTTGTTGTCCGAATCTTCATCCTTTATATGGAGAACGTGTTGCGAGCCAAGTTTTCTCACCAGTGTGACAGCTGCCCCAATCGTTCCGATTGGGTAAATATCAGTGCTCTGTGCAAGCTAGCTGATAGTCGAGTTTGGGACGAAACAATATTCTGAACAAACAACGAGAATTTTTTCCACAATGCTTGTTTCGTTGAGTGAAATAATTTGATCGCAATCACCACGGTCATATACTGTTTTGGGAAATATATTAAAATTTGTAATGGATATCCCATTACGTAGCAATATCTTTTCTGCATGTTTCTAGACAAGTTGTGGAGGAACAGTCAGTGTCACTGTCATCATGGCCTCCTGGTCTATCATGTCAGCACGCATAATGGATCTACTTTTGTTTGCCTTGTCCAAGTAGGTGCTATAGACGACCATTATGTCCCCGACGAACACTTGTCCAGTTCAGCGGTTGTTCAAGCCCTCTATTGACAATACTTTGGATGTCACAACTTTAGACCTGGTGACGTTTTTTGAACAGGAAAACTAAAGTGAATGGTAGTGTGATTTTTTTTTTTTTTTGTATTCTTCTTTCACTGGCATAAATCTACAAGTACACGCATAGCTTTGATGAACTATGGAGCCAGAGTTTCAAGACCACACCTCTTAGTCTGCAGAAAATGCAACACATTCGACGTCTCGCGTGTACTTGTTGATACTTCTTGCGAGCTGCAAACCATGTATTGTAGATGACATCAACATATCGACCATACCATAGATGAATATATACCCGAGGATATTTTTTTAGTAAACATAGTAAGAGCAGAGCCTATGCATTTTTACCTTTGGCCTTGTTGGTCTGTTGATGTCTATGATGACTGACTGCTCATGGCCATGTCACTAGTCCAACATTTTCTGATGCAAGCATGTGCAGGTGAACATCAGGATTAAACAAGCATATGCATTGTATATTGTCCATCATAAGGACTAAATAACTGTAAAAATGTATGCATCTGATTTTTTTAACTGGAGAAATGTTTAACAGTAAACAGGGCGTGAGCATGGGGCACCATGGCCAATCTGTATATCGCGGACCCCCAGAAGCAAGGGGAACAATCTTCAACCTACCAGCCTTGCACCCGCAATCGAGAAAGTGGGTAACTATGGAATAAGGTAGAAGCACAACCACAAATGTGAAATCGTTAGTCCACCAATCGGCGCACCTAGGAATTTTCGAAAAGCATACTAAGCAGTTGAATTAGAAAACAAAAGGGATAATAGAAAATGGAAAAAGTAGAAATATAGAGGGCAGAAAGGCCCATTACTGGCAAGTCATCATTTTCAAGTCTAATATTATATGCCCCCACCTAGTTTGTATATTTAATTTACCAGCACACTTGGTATACCTTTTAGAAGATTGTACCACAGAACCCTCTGCTGTTGCACAAAACAATTCATCTCCCTGTCCAAGCAACCTGTTTTTTCCAAGGTAGCAACACCGAATATGCAATGGACATGAAGGCAAGTTAGTATGAAGACAAACATCTAAAAGAAAGAGAAACATGTCTATTTACCCGCCAAAGAGTCCATTGTCTTGTCCAACCATTCTGTTTGTTTAAATGCAACAAAACAACGAAAAGACAACAGACATGAACTAGCTTAGTATGCAGGAAGGCATGTATTGAAGATAACTTATAATGAAGACAGACATGTAAAAGAAAGAGAAAGAGGGTTATTTACCCACGAAAGAGCCCATCGTCATCTCCAATTATCATGTTTGTTTAAATGTAGCAATGCAGCGAGAACACAACAAAAATGAAACAAGTTAGTATGCAGGAAGGCATGTAACGAAGATAACTTACCATGTGGGAAGGCACACAACATGTACATATAATAAACTAGGTGAACACATATACAAAGCATAAATGAAATACAAAACAATGCAATATGAAATAACAGTACAAGCATGCACCTTTCTATATCCTCTTCAACTGATGTAGTGAAGACGTCCTCGTTTTCTCCAACTATTCTGTTTGTTTGAATGTGGGAACAGACAAAATACAATGAACATCAATGGAATATGGTATTCACCAGAGAACAAGCAATATGTACATACAGTAAAACAGACTTAACGAACAATCTAGAAGATAGGTAGAAACATGAACCTTTGCACTTCTCTATCCATGGCTGTAACCGCGTAATTTTGTTTTTCCCTGCCCAAAATATATTACAAGGCACAAAATATCACGCAATTGCATGGCCGTAGCTAAACGATTTCTGGTTTTCCATGGAAATTTATACAGATATGCTTCCACCAATGGAAATACATGTTCTTTATCCTCTACACAGACTGATGTGCCCATGATACAAGTTTTCAGTTTTCCGTGGCAAACTACCCAGATATGCTTCCAGACATCCAAATATAAACTTGTAGAATCTTTGTTGCACATATCATATCTCAAGCACAACACAAATTGTATCATGCGCACACCAGTCTATGTAGAGGAGAAAGAACATGTAATGTCATATCAACACATCTGACCATACATGGTTTATAAATGTAATTTACATATTCTTTATTCCAACAAAAAAACAATAGATATTGCAATTTCACATGTAATCCTTGAACAATTTTGCATGCAACTATTTTCTTTCATGGAAGCACTGAAGCACCAACAAAATCTCACAGAATAACAGATATCGACCTCGACAGACAGGGAAAATAACACAACTTCATGTTGACTCGTGGGCGCAAGAGATGAACACCATAAAGCGCCCCAAAAAACAATAACAATCCAAAAACAAAAGAAAAAATAAAAGCTCCAACCACCGTTGTTGGACCCCAACCCTGCAAGGACGAATCAAACAAAAGAAAAAAACAAGCACCAAACCAGCGAGAAAACACGAAAAGACCAAACTTCACCCCTAGGGTCCCAAAGCAACCCGAGCCAAACAAACAGAACCAGCAACCCACGAACCAACAAACCAACAAGAACCACTGAGCCAGTAAATAACATATGTATCTCCAACGATTATGAAACTACAACCCAATCACAGAAGGAACCAAAAACATATGAGGAGTATGCCACTACAAATAAGCAAACATTCTTACTTGCAAACTGCAAACACCGAACAACAAACAAGGAATACAAAATGAAACTATGGCATCGAAACTTACTCCGAAACGATGAAATGCAGAAGCGCAGGCCGAATCGCGGACGAAACAACAACAAGCAACAACCGACAAACTAATGAAGAAGAAGCACTCACCGAACCAGTAAACAATGTATGTAGCTTCAACGATTACAAAATTGTATTGCAAACGTAGAAGAAGGATGAAACATACAATGGCTATTTAGTAAGATGTGAATTCGTATACCTTGTAAAATGACCATCAAGGGATGATATGCAACAATAATGTTCTTTGAAAATGCATGGGTGCAATTTAATATATCAAGGAGCATCATCTCAGACATAGATACCATATTTCTTAGTGTCTTTTTCACTACACTTTGGGAGAATATGGACACTGAGTTGAAGAGATATACATATTTCCATCCATAGATATATGGATAGGAAAAGGTAGTGAATAAGAAATTGGTTCATATTTTGAGGTTTTAAAATAAGAAGCATCCAAGGACCGAGGATGAAAATTTGATTTATATTCATCATTTATATAACAGAGAAGTGTGGAATTTCACTAGTAAGTCTTTTTTTCAAACTTAATTTGGAAAATTTCCACCATCATCTTTAAATGTTGTATTTGGACAACAGAGAGAAACAAGGTAAGACACGATAATTAAATCATTGAAGAAAGAGAAATTCATTGATAAGATTAGGAAAATCCATTCACAAGTACATGAGACATTGAATAAGTCACGAGAAAATTATAAGGCCTAGCATGACCAACACAAAATTGAGAAGACATTCAAGGTGGGAGATTAACTTTGGTTTCATTTATACAAGGAAAGACTATAAGGTCTTATTAATAATATTAAGGCTCCATGGTGTGGTCCTTTTGAAGTGTTGGAGAAGGTGGGTGATAATGTTTACATATTTAGTCTACCTCCACATGTGCACATTTACTCATTAATGAATATAGAAATTATGAAACTCTATGAATCTTCCAAGTTAGAAGAAGGCACTTATAGACTTGAGTATTACCTACCATAGAGGACTCAATACTAAAATCTCAAACATAATTCGTAGTTGGGTTGAAACGACAACTTGCAAGCAAGACCAAATGGTAGTTTAAGGAGAAGGTAGAGGAAAATTTTCAAACTAAGGAAAATGGTAGTTTAAGCATTATAGAGTTTGAAATATAAAAGTAGACTAAATAGGTAGACTAAGTAGGTACAAGGTTACAATCCGACATTTGCTTATAGTTGAGATTACAACATATGATAACGATATGAACATTGTTTACAGTATGATATAATCTAAGCGTTGGAACGATTACAACATTCCATTGTTTTACTCTAAGCGTTGGGACTGTACTGGACAAATTCCACACTCCCGATGAGCGACTCACAACGATGCAAATCTGCAATTTTCAGACGTTCCAAAAAACACGTTACATCGCATCACAATATTGTATGAAAAACAATAGCGTACATGACCAACGGCGTTTTGGGCAAATAAATCATCTTGATGGTGCCAAAGGGCAATCCTGTAGCACATGTTTGTTGAGTAATTAAGTGTTGTTTCGAGGCGCCAAAGCCAAGCGTAGTGTCGGCAAGGCCCTTATCACATGTTTGCTGAATAATTAAGTGTATGGATATAGCTGTAACTTCCCATCATCACATGTTTATGTCTCATAATTCATTTCAAACTGGACATGCCATTATCACGTGTTCTATTTTATAATTGATTTCGAAATGTAAGGATAAGTGAATTTTTTTTATATTTTTTATATAAAGATTTTTGTCAAAAATATGGATTAGGATAATTGATTATATATTTTATTTAAAATTTTGTCAAAAATACAAGGGATTTTTTTCGTGCCCTTAACTTAAAAGATTAAGTTGAATAAAGAATTTTAATAAAACGTTTACTTATATAAACATAATTAAATATTCACAATAATCATTTAAATTAATTATATATAAAACAACTATTGATTGTCATATTTATATTGTATATATTATATTAAAATATATGATAATGATGATGGTTGAAAAGCATTAAGAGAAGCATTCAAATATCACTAAAGTTTTGATAACTTGGAAGGTTAGGAAGGTAGAATTGTCACAAATATTTTGAAATTGGGATCTAATTTGTAACAAGCAGGACAATTTACGGGAAAGTGGTTTTCATCTTCAACCCTCTTGGTCTCACAAAGGTGACAAATTCTTTCTTTCCATGGTGTTTTGGGGATTTCCCATGAGAGTAAGTTCTTATTTTAACAATATTGTCTCATATTGCACAAACAAAACATTGTGACTGAATTCTTAGGACTTACCGCACAGTGCACAAACTACACAATTTACTAAGCATTGTGATAAAATACTTAATGAAACCATTTCTTGACACAGAAACAACACAGTGCTATACTTAGCATATAAATTCATAAATACAACATAAATTATCAACACACAAAATACTTGATATGTATTAAGACTTCGGCGTTGCGCACTAATACAGAATACAGTAACTTGATGAGATTATGCTCCAATGACTTCTAAAAACTTCTACAACTTAGAAAACACACAACATTTAGGAGAAACATTGTCCTCGATTCAACTTCAATTTTATTGAAATAAGATTTAAAATGTATCAATATCTCTATACATTGTAATCTAAAGTATCATTGTAATCTAAAATATTTTTTATAATTTTTTAATATATATTATTGCCGCTCCCAAATTCAAGTTTTCTGTAAATTTGAAGGAAACTTCTACTCGTTCGGACACTCGTATCCATATTCAACGTTCCCAAGTTTTGAAAACTCGTACAACATAGGTTATTTGCAATTTGCAATTCAATTAAACAAGCAGTGAAAACGTGTTCCCCTTTAGGAAATCACAATCACCTTTATTCATGGACAACGTTAAAACAAAATTTGTTGAGAAGCCATCCTATTTAGTCTATGTAATGGAGAATAGAAATATTGGCTAGTTGCAGTAAACTAATTCATTATTGGACAATGGTCGAACTGGAAACGAGATGGAATTTATCATTATTAAAGAGGGGTGTGATTTGATGAAGAAGAAAGGTTATCTTTCATTGACTGGCCCTCATACAAAAGATTATTTTAATTGAAAATTTGTAATATTTTGTCAGAAGAGTGACAGAAAATTTGGATATCTAAAAATAGTCCATGAACTAGAGAATGAAAACTACATTGCATTTACACCAATCTGTTGAGAAAGAGCCCTTCAACATGGGAGTCCCAAATTAGTAGGGATCCTATTAATTGTCGACTTTAATGGAAAGGACTCGATTGCTTGAAATAAGATCATTTCATCGAGTGGGCCAAGGATCAAATGTTTTTAATTTTTTAAATAATGGTTGATTTATAATTTGAAGAGTTTGTAAGCAAAGGCATTAGTGAATACGAGCATTACTATGAACATTAGCACATGGTGAAACATGAAGACATACCATTTCCATTTTACATTGTTTGAACCATCAATTTCTTGAATAACCAAGAAAGGGCGAATACCACTGCAATTTTGTCAACCCTCTAGGCATGAATTGATTTCATCGCACTTGAAATCACCGGCAAGACTATGCCCATTGGTGATTGGTTCAAATTAAAAAATGGAAAAGTTCGATGGATGAGCCTCATTGTGTCTAAAACAAAACAAAAAAAACTCTAAGCCTTTGACTGAAAAGTGGAATTTTGTAATACTCCGCATCTTAAAAATTAATAAATATTATGGCAGGAAAATTGATCCATGTGGCTATTCGGGTTATTCAGAGCCATCTCAGAACAAACCCTGAAATTGGGAATTTTAAGAATAGAGGAGTTACATAATGGTAGTGGAGTAAGTATATAGGTATAATGTAAGGGAAAGCAGAGGAGTTGTGGCTATAGGCAACCAGATAAGGACTATTTTAACCAACTACATCTGAGTTATACTTTGACAGGAAACAATACCAAATATAAATTCTTGACTGTAATTTTTTTATAAAATTCATATTTTATCCCTCCACCAAGGCAAGTTTGCCCAGAATTTAATTCAACATTGATAGTCTGAATCATCTGATGTAAACTTCTCTAAATTTCCACACTGAAAGTCCAAATAAGCTGATGTAATTTTCTAATTTTCTTTGCAATATAAATAGTGTGGTGAACACTTAGAGTGATCAAGTCCAACACCAAATCTAATGGAATGGCCTACAAAATTGTAAGAATGGTTGTCTAGAGGATGAAAAGATTAATTGAGACTATAGAAATTTTCACAACATATATGTTTGGAATATTCAGAAATACAAGAATTCCCAGTTTAACAAGTTGAATATGTTTCATGTCCTTCCTGTCCAAAATCCTTTATACAATAGAAACTTCTATGTTCCTCTATATCTTTGTTTGTAAAACAACCAAGAGAAAGTATTTCTCCCTTAGAATTACCTTGATTCAATCAAGAAGATGTCAACTTCACTTATTTTCAGCTTAGAGTGCTCCTCCAAGTAAAATATGAGGCTATTGATTATGCCTAAAAATAAGATAGGAAACCAAGGAAACTACATTTCCTCATCAGATATGAAACTGTATGATCTTTCTCTACTAGCTAATTAGCATGATTCCATACACCAATAAAATCCATGTTACCAAAAACAGGAAATGGAAAAAAAAATAGGAAATGAGAATTGAGTGAGCGAGAAATAGGGCTAGAGGGTTTGGAGGGATAAGGAACATGAACCCACCACCTCCTCCTCACTCTCCCAATGTATATTATGCATACAAAATTGATAAACAATGTACTAATGTTGTGTCATGATGGGAATGGGAAAGAGAAACAAGCCAACAAGCCTTTTGATTAGGTGTGGGGTATACAAAGCTCTAGTGTCATTGGTGTGGGGTATACAAAGCTCTAGATGTAATTGGTGGGGTATACCAAGCCATTTGATGGAACCCTATTAACTTTTGTCTCGTAGAAATCATTTTAATGGAAGTTGGGGAACCCTTAGTGGAAATTCTAAGCACATGCCTCGAGGAGATAGGAATCCTCGTGGGCAGTAAACCCACCAACCCCTTGGCAAACCATAATTGTTTTAGAAGTGAATAGGTGAAGGCTAGAAAACACAATAATAACCTTGGCAAGCACAATTGTCAGTGCTTGCAACATTGTTTGGAGGAGTGACAAACTATGTTTCTTTTCCAAACATGTAAAATGCGTATATTAAAATTTAAGGAATATATTTTCCTGTTATTATATATGGTTTTATACTTTATCAAAAAATTCACCAAGACATCATAATGTTTTATATTTTAGTAAAAGATTCACCAAGATTTTACAAGATTTTATAATTCAGTGAAAGATTCGCTAGGATTTTACAAGATTTTATAATTCAGTGAAAGATTCACCAAGATTTTACAAGATTGTGTAATTGACTAAAAGATTTGCCAAAACATTATATATACATATTATATTATTGATAAAATAGCCTTCAATTTTTCCTATGTATCATGGGGATTCACACATTTATTATACATATAAATTTAGAGGGGGTTCCTAAAATCACCCTTGGTTTCGGGACTTCGATGATTTCACTGTTGAACACCCCACAACCCCCAAACTGTCGAACCCCGAAAATTTCTTAATCTTTGTGCACCTTCTCTAGATCTGATGGTTGTGGGGGATTTGTCTTCTTTCGAACAAATCCAACGACCCAAATTTAACTTTGTAGCCCAATACCATGCCTGTTGTGGTTTATCAGACTGATATACCTCATGTGCTTCTGAACACAACCAAGGTGTTCCCCCATCACCCTCCTGGAACTCTGTACATCAAACCCTGTGGAATTTTTACTTCAAATTCCACATTTGTGGCCCATCCAGGTTCAGTGTTGAAACCATGGGGTCTGATACCAAATTGTGACGTACCCAATCTTCCAGGCACAGGTACACACCAACTCAAACTTACTTCTCTAATTCTCTGATATACATACATA
>JZKD02S0494066.1:264194-280441 GCA_000966675.3 Picea glauca
CAGGTTAACAATTCCATTCCTTACCACACTAATGTTGTTCTTGTTCACTGCTGCAGGATAATGTGAGAGGGTACTTACCAGTCATTGCCTTAGGTGTGCTGGAAACCAGGCTTCTCTGTGAACTACTGTCGATTTCATCTGCTGAAAGACTGCATGTACTGGTGCCTTTATTATTCGCATCTGCTTCTAATTTCCAATCTCTGATTTCACATTTCTCTTCCTTCTACCTGAAAATGCATTAACATAAAATATAATGAAAATATCATGTAGAATTTGGTGCACAACACTCTTGAATCTGTTGTTTCTCAATACCTATTTTATATAGAGTACACCACACCAGAGCGGCCATGAATGAATTCCTAAGATCCAATAATGAAATATTTTAATCCGTGTTAAAATGACAAAATGACAGGGTATATGTATATATAAATAGAATCACTATTACCTGAATTACATCCCCGATGTTGATGACTAAAGCGCCCTTGATAGGTTTGATGTCGACCCATTTTCCATCCTTGAGAACTCGATACCCTCCACTTTCGTCTTGCTCCACCAACGTGATGAAGTTGTTATTCTGGTGCTCCCGCGCTCCTATCTTCGCTTGTGGAATCGTCTCTCTCGGATAGCAGAGGAATTTAAAGGGCCCGTTTTTGTTACCATCAAACTCGATGATAAAATTCGCTGGCAGTCCGATGCTTTGGGAAATGAGGCCCTCAATAAATTTCGTCGTCTTACACAAGAACACCAATAGCTTCTCTACCACCCATCTGCAATAGTACCCCATGATCTCCAATTCTTGAATTGTGTGTCAATTGGCTTAGGCATGAAGAATGTTTGAATTGATAATCCATGCAAGAATATTAATCGTCTTACCGAAATTCAGGCAAGTCCTCAGGAAAAGCATTGCACGCTGGCGGCCCGGTGAGGTAGTATAGATTCTTTTACGAACCCCATCCATAATGGGGATACGCATTGTAACTGGAAGATAAAAGAGTTTGATCACCTCGTTGTGCTTGGCCTCTGACCTTCATCTTTTGTTGTGTAGGATACTCGAAGAATATACGCGAAATATCCAACACTTCTTCAATAAGGTCTACTGGGATTCCATGGTTTATGACTTGGAAGAATCCCCATTCTTCGCACGCCATGCCGATTTGTCTAATAACTGCTAATTTTGCGGCTGTAACAACTGTAGGATCACGGGGATCTAACAAAGGACCGAGAACAATGACAGGAACTGCCTCCTCTTCAACGACTGTCGAGTCCATGTGTTAGATATTGGATGCTTAATGCCTGACCGCTGCCTAAAATGGCATGTCCATGCAATTTCTGTAAAGCTTGTTATGGTTTAGATTATGTCTGGTAGGGTTTTCCTAATTTTGGCATCAAGGATTTATGCTATTAGGTTATGTAATGGATGGGGTGCTTAAACAAGGCTGCCTCAGGCACATCTAGTCCACCATTGGATATGCCTTCCATTCGATTTACAGGGGTCAACATTGAGCTACTCATGGTGGTGGAACTCATATAAAACACTATTGCAAAGTATTTCAAGGTAACCATTAATAGAGGTAACTAGCTTTGATCATCCAGGTAGGAGATACTTACCGTTTATGTAATGGTAGCGACCTGGGATGTGGATTGTTTTTACGAAAATGCCTTCCGTTGAGTTTCCTTTATAGGAATTCAAGGCCCCTTTTGATGAATCATGGAAACAAGGCATTACTGCAGGGTTTTAAAGCTTGCAGTGTTATTGTTTCCCCAAGGGTTATGGATGAAAATTTCATAATTGCAATATTTTATAAGATTTCAAAACCCCTTTCACTCTTAACAGATACATGAGTTGACATACAGGGCCACCTCTGAAAACAGTTGTTGCCACTTGATAGAGAGGGCCACCTTTGAAAACTGTTGTCTCTACTTGATAAAGAGGGCCACCTTTGAAAACGGTTGTCTCTTTGCTCTGGTCACAACAACTGCATCACCATTTGTAGAAGGCCCTGCACTACATCCATCTAACACAACATGGATTTCCTCTGCCCTTTACAGATACTCATAAACTTATGCGTAATCTCCTCTCTAATCTTCGGATTCTTCTCATACTTCAAATGTGTTTTGAAATATTCAAGAGCATTCGTGAACAGAAGGATAAGGAAAGATTCAACATTAACTCGTGTGACACAGATTCAGAGCATTAGAGAAATACCAGTTGCAGTTCTCTTCTTAGCATTTCAACATTGGCTACATGGGGCGGCTCATCGTAATCCACCTTATAATAAATTTGACAACCACTTTTTCCTTTTTTACTATCCTATTATATTAAGTATTATCATTTTTCTATAAATATTATATATTGAGCCCACATGTAAACTTATTCATATGATAAATTTAACAGCCACTTTTTCCTTTTTTTTCTATCCCATTATATTGAATTGTAATTGTAAATTCACTTAAGTATTATTTATACAATCACCTTGTTGTTTGCAATTAAATTATAAAATGATTATAATTATAGTTTCTTTACAAAATTGATGAAATACCAACGTTAGGGTCCGAAGATCCTTAAAATTGAAAGGTTGGATCCTTAGACCTGTGGGTTATCTGGCTCACACGTGGATTGCACGTCGTCCATGGCAACAAACTCCTCAATTTCCTTTTAAAATATGCGCCCCTAGATTGTAATTTGCGCCCCTAGAGTATAATTACAATCTATAGCTCTAATGTTCTTTCCTTGAAGTTCATAATACATTTATGATATTGTAATCCCCTCTCGATCTCCTCTGTCCATTGTGAATTTGTGGCTCGATCCTTTTGCACCGACAACGCCCGTAGTCTTATATTTAAAGAGAACAAATACAACAACGATTGAATCATGAAAATATATGATCTATCCTCAACCAAATCGCTAATATCTCTCGAGAATATCAAAACAAATCCACGAAATTCAGAAAGTCGCGTCCTATTTTTATTTCCTCATCCTATTTGGATTTAGGTGACTCCTAGGGTAGCAAAATTTTCATGATCTCTTGATCATGTGTAGTCATTGTTGCACCTCATTTATCTTAAGCCTTTATGGTCTTCTTTATCTTCATGCATCATTCACCATACATTGAGTTTCTCCTCATGAGTTGCAACCAAGCCTTTCTCATGTAGCAAGCCTCAACATTGTAGTTTCCATCTAAAAGATACCTTAAAAATGTCATTTTTTCTTTCTCTGTATTATTATTAATTTATTCAATTTCGATAATAACATATACACACTTAATATAATCAAATGAACATTGTGTTAATTTTTTCAGTGAGGAAGTATTAAACCCATAAAATGTAGTAACAATTATTAGTGATGCGATAATAATATAAAAAAAATTATTTAGACAATTTTTCAAGTAAAGTCAATAACATAAATCACATAATATAATAACTATCATCATCACATAACCTCCCCTTGTAAGTTAGGACTTTCAAAACACATAGTCATCCCTCATAGTTGATGATTTTTCTGATTCATTTTGATCATTTAAAGTATCATGATTGGCAATTGTTGTAAGAAACATAAATATATCTATATCCATAAAGCCATTCCTAATCTGATTATTAAGAATTGAATTTACCCAATCATAATAAATACATGCACATATAGTTCATCATTCACCATTTAGATTGCACATTACAAATAAACTCTTCCAATACCTTGTAATGAACCAGAATTTCATAAACTATTAACACCTATAATTCCAATATAATATTAACATACAAAACTCAACAATGTTGTGCAATAAATTTCTTCAACATCAATTTGTCTAATATTACATAAGAATAAACTTCTCAATCTTATCCTCTCAAGATCACAATTGCACAATATTATGTTTACTCATTAAAAGTTGCATAACTTAACATAAGGATTATAACAATAACATATACAAACCATATAACTCAACTAATAACTTCATATCACTTACATTAATCATTTCTTTATTATTATTATTTTCAATAATAAATAGTTTATATCATTTAAATAATTTCATATTCATTTTTAATTTATAAAATAAAATACCAATGAACTAAATCTAAGTAATTTTGAATAAGTAATAAAGACACGCCATTATTTTATTCTTATGAGTACACTAACATGTACGATTTAAACCATTCATAACCAATATTGAAATTTATAATCAATTTAAATTTTAATTGAACTTGTTACGTAAACGAATTTTGTGATCAACTACAAATTTTGATACAAAATTTACCCTTATAGTATAACTTTTTATATATATATATATATATATATATAACCAATCAATTATCAAGTTAAACTTTTTTTTTTTTTTTAAATCTGTCTGCCATAATATGTTGTACCAATTAATCAGAGCTTTGTTAATGTATATCTATGGAGACGATTACTATGCTTGTGCATAATTAAATATATATATTATTCATCTTCCCTAATATGTAGTACCTCTTCAAAAAAGATAAATAATCAAAGCTACTATAGTTGCACCTACTGATTACGGATCTCACGGGAGTGGATTGAAACTTGACTTTCCAACTGGATTTCGGCCTACGATTATCTTGCACATATATTTGGACTTGGCATACGGATTGGTAGGCTTTGCTAATTTTTTTTTTCGGATTCATTGAATAGACATTTTAGTAAATAAAATTTTATTTTCAATACTTAAAATATATCGATCATCAGTCCACGACTTATGTAGTACTAGGGTGCAACTTCAAGAATTATGATCCGTGTAAAAACTTCATGAAGAATAGGTTAAATTTTAAAAAAGTTTAAGAATTATGATCCGTGTAAAATCTTAATGAAGAATACGTTAAATTTTAAAAAAGTTTAACTTATATAAATCTCAGTTTGTTAGCTCATATTCAAGTTACACATCGATGATAATTTAAATAAATTGACCACAAGTATCCATATATAACATAATTGTTGTTGATATTAAGGTAGCTCCAGGAGGTATGAATCTCTATTGTGACTTTTGAGAAGATTAGAATGTTTCGGAAGGAAGCAAAGAAATGAAGGAAACCCTAGACAAGATGTCGGGTGACAATAGATGATTAATATGAATTAATTAGTACCCAGAAGGAGAAGCCGACCCCAGCAAGTCTTTCAAAATCACTATAAATATAGGGCGTCAGTCTCTAATTTGACACACTTCTCAGAATTGCAGAGCGCAGTTTTTGCGCACTGCAGTCCAGCAATTTTGTGCGCAAGTTCTGGGGAAGGTGCTGTGGTAGTTTTGGGTGAGACTGTCTGATCAGCTTGGTTACTTCTTGCTTAGTGCATTAGCCTCTCTTGGCTATTGGATTTCTACCATGATTTTTTTCTCTATCAAGCTCAAGGTGCTTGGAGGGTGGCTTCGGCCTATGGTTGGGTGACAAGGGTATTGTCAATGGTAAAATGAGCACAATCTTTCATATTCTAATATGTTATGGGCCCACACCTCCTTCATTCAGTCTAAACGCTGGAAGGAAGCATAGCTGCTATGATATTGAGTTCGTTGAGAAACTATCGCTAGGGTTACTAGCAGGAGCAGCTTCCAAGACACTACTGCTAGGGTTACTAGCAAAAGCAGTTGCAGAAACCCTAATCTCAGATCCGACACCTTGTGATGAAGCATCTCGCTCAAGGAGAAGATATTCAGATGTGCCTTAGTTCAGTGCACCTTTTTGCTATCTCAAAAGACAGAAGCGTCAGAGTTGAAGTTTTGGATCAAAGCATGACCAACTACCAGTCAACCGAAGACATGAGTGAAACGATCAATCTTTTACACTACTCAGTAATCACTGGAACGATTGAAGATGACATGTGGATAATCGATAGTGGAGCTTCTAGGAACATGACGGGAGATCAAGCTAGACTCTCAAACCTAAATGAGAAGAAGACATCGTACAAGGTAGAGCTTGGAGACAAAATAACTTACCCTGTCGAAAGATTTGGACAAGCCTACATCAAGTTGAAATCAGCTAACAATATTCACTTAAGCAATGTTTTATATGTTCCTGGTTTAGAAAAGAATCTTGTATCGATATCTTTCCTAGAAGACAAAGGAAACATAATAGCCTTCGTGGATGGAAAAGTATTATCATGGCATAAACACTCCAACATAGAGAATGCTAGGGTTATTGGAAGTCGTGAAGGAAATTTGTACAGACTACTAGAACAAAATGAAGAAGCTCTCGTACATGATGAAGTCAACCCTAATGAACTTTGGCATAGAAGGTATGCTCATATTAATTATCAAGCATTAAATTTTCTCAAAAGGATGGTTGAAGGAATACCAGAATTGGAATCTACACATGAAGGAATTTGCAAAGGATGTGCTCTTGGGAAGAATATCAAGAAACCATTCCCAAGCAACAACAACAGATCTAAGGAGATTCTAGATCTGATACACTCAGATGTTTGCGGTCTAATGCCAGTCAAATCTGTAGGAGGATCTCTTTACTACGTAATCTTCATAGACGATTATTCAAGAAAGACTTGGCTATATCTATTGAAGACAAAAGACAAAGTATTCAACAAATTCCAAGAATTCAAAGTAGAGATAGAAAAACTCACGAGCAATAAGATCAAGAAATTAAGAACATATAATGGAGGAGAAAACACCTCGAAGTAATTTGTTTCATTCTACAAATCGAAAGGGATTAGGAGGGAGCTCACTGTTCCTCATAATCCTCAACAAAATGGTGTAGCAGAAAGAAAGAACAGATCTATTGAAGAAATTGTAAAAGCCTTACTAAATGATCAAGGTCTATCCATGTCCTTATGGGGAGAAGAAACAATGAAAACAATATTTGTGCAGAACAGAAGTCCTCATCGTATATTGAAGGACATAACACCAGAAGAAGCCTTCTCAGGTAAGGAACCTAATGTGGAAAATCTAAGATTTGGATGTCCTGTTTACTCTCACATTCCCAAGGACAAAAGGAATAAACTAGAACCCTCAAGAAAGAAGGGGATATTCATAGGCTACAGTGATTCATCCAAGGCCTATAGAATATATATTCCAGAACAACACAAGATCAAAGTCAACAAAGATGTAACATTCAATGAAAAGATGGCCTTCAAGAAATCCATAGAAGAAACTATTGAAGAAGAAGATATTGAAGAACCTAATGAAGAAAGCATAGAAAACAAAAATGACGAAAATGAGCAACCTGATCATCCTATGGAACCATGTGAAAACATTAATTCAGATATCGTACCTAAAACCAAGAAATGACCATCTTGGCTTGAAGCCACCTTACAAGATGCAGAAAGACTCAAGGTTCCAGAAGGAACATTCATAAAGAGTAAAAGACCTAAAGATTCTCAAGTTATGCAGCATACATGATGAGGCTTCTAGATGAAGAACCTACCACATTTGAAGAAGAAATTCAAAAGGAACAATGGAAATAAGCTATGACGGAAGAACATCAATCCATTATGAAAAATGAGGTATGGGAAATCGTACCTAGACCTAAAGAAAAATCAGTGGTAACTTCAAAATGGGTATACAAGATCAAACATGCAACAAACGAAAGTGTGCATAAATATAAGGCAAGATTCATAGCCAGAGGGTTCTCCCAGAAGGAGGGAGAAGATTATGATGAAACCTTTGCTCTGGTGGCTAGATATACTTCCATCAGAGCTATCATATCTCTTGCCTCTTCCATTGGATGGAACTTACATTAGATGGATGTAAAGAAAACTTTCCACAATGGAGCAATTGAAGAACAAGTATATATTGAACAACCTCAAGGGTTTGAGGTACATGCCAGAGACACTCATGTGTACATATTAAAGAAAGATTTATATGGACTCAAGCAAGATCCAAGAGCTTGGTATGCCATAATGGGCAACTATTTAACAAGACTTGGTTTCTCCAAGAGTCATGCAGATCCAAACCTCTATTACAAAGTTGTGGACAATGCACCTATAATTCCACTACTATATGTTGACGATCTATTCATAATAGGTGAGGAGTCTCTCATCATCCAGTGCAAGAAGGAACTAACTTCCGAATTTGATATGAATGATCTAGGTCTCATGCATTACTACTTGGGACTAGAAGTATGGCAGAAGCGTGGTGAATTATTCCTTGGACAAGGAAAGTACGCAATAAAGATCCTTCAGAAGTTTGGAATGATGGATTGTAAATCCGTGGACACTCCGATGAATACAGATATAAGAAAAGTAAAGGATCCAAATTCTGATCTAGTAGATCCCTCTCTGTATCGAAAACTAATTGGGTCATCAATGTATTTGGTAAATACTCAACCAGACATTTGTTTTGTCGTGAATACACTAAGCCAGTTCCAGGTGGAACCGAGACATGAGCATTGGATAGTTGCAAAACATGTATTAAGATATATTCGTGGAACAATAAACTATGGCTTGAGATATACCGCATTCAGTGATATACAACTTCATGGATTCACAGACTCAGATTGGGCAGGAAGTGTAGAAGATAGAAAGAGCACTTCAGGCATGTGTTTCAGCTTAGGCTCCGCTATGATATCTTGGGGCAAAAGGAAACATAAGTCTTTCGCACTCAGCACAACAAAAGCAGAGTATATCGCAGCATGTGAAGCATGCACAGAAGCAATATGGCTAAGGAAGTTAATCTCTGATTTATTTTATTAGATTCCAGAATCGACCATAATATATTGTGATAATCAAAGTTGTATAAGATTATCAGAATATCATGTGTTTCATGAGAGGTCAAAACACATTGAGATCAAAAACTATTTCATTCGAGAGAAAGTCTAGGAAGGAGAGGTAAATATCGAGTATATCCCCATAGATGAGCAACAACAAACATCCTGACAAAGCCTCTATCCAAAATAAAGTTTGCATATTTCCGAGAGAAGATGGGGATCTTGGAAATAACTCCTTTAGATGAAAGGGAAGAAATGAATCTCCAGGTTGGGAGGGAGCACTGAAAATATTATTAAAGACATTTATTTTTGAAGATTGAAAAATAGTCCAACTTGGGCAGATTCTTTCCTGTTCGGAAAGTGGATTGAGATTTTTGATGGACAACGATTTCCCCTTGTGGTTAACATGGGAAATTGGTCCATATTTCTGATGTATCATAGACAACGACTTTCCATTGTGGTTAACATGGGAAGTGGTCTAGGGCAGTCTCTCTTCTTGAGGGTTACTCAAGAAGACTGGCCCGTCTCGCCGAACAACGATTTCTCATTGTGGTTAACATGAGGAATGGTATGTTTTGGAGGTTGATATATGACAATCTTTTCCTCTTGTGGTTAACAAGGGAAATGGTCCAAACAATCATTCCTTAGGGTTTATACATTCTCTCTAGGGTACACTTTTATTAGTGTAGGAGGAATGGCCCAGGGTGGGGAATGGTCTAGGCTCAGCAATTAGGGATAGACATTCCTTAGGGTTTATACGTTCTCTCCAGGGTGCATTTTGATTAGTGTAGGAAGAATGGCCCAGGGTGGGGAATGGTCCAGGTTTAGAAGACAAGACATTTATTCTTCCTTGCTTGAGAAGAATAGTCCAGATATCTCATTGTTCTACTCCGAGGGAAGATATTCTTTCATATCTCACAGATGTGAGTGAAATATTGGCCCAAATGATTCAGTTTATCTTTAACAATATTTTATGTGCGGGTTGACATCAGATAATTGTTATGGAGACTGCTTGTCTCCAAACCAAAGAATTATGCTACTGTGGTGGATATGTTCCATTGTTTGTGACTATACGTCACTGATCAAGTACTTATATGCTACTTGGTGTGGTAGTAAACCACTAGAGTGTAGTTATGTACTACCATAGGTAAAACAAAGTTGTGTTCTATCAATTGATATTGTGCCAATTGTCATGGAGAATTATTCAGTTGGATAATAATGATAGTGCTTGTGATGCTACCAGTGGAATGGTCTTTTGTGCTCAAGACCATACCTCCCTAGCTAGGAGGGAGTGTTGATATTAAGGTAGCTTTGGGAGGTATGAACCTTTGTTGTGACCTTTGACAAGATTAGAATGTTCCGAAAGGAAGCAAAGAAATAAAGGAAACCCTAGACAAGATGTCGGCTGACAATAGATGATTAATATGAATTAATTAGTACCTAGAAGGAGAAGTCGGCCCCAATAGGTCTTCCAGAATCACTATAAATATAGGGCACCAATCTCTCATTTGACACACTTCTCAGAATTGCAGAGAGCAGTTTCTATGCACTACAGTCCAATAGTTTTGTGCACAAGTTCTGAGGAAGGTGTTGCGCTAGTTTTGGGTGAGATTATCTGATCAACTTGGTTACTTCTTGCTTGGTGCATTAGCCTCTCTTGGATATTGGATTGCTACGAGGATTCTTTTCTCTTTCAAGGTCAAGGTTCTTGGAGGGTGGCTTCAACCTATGGTTGGGTGACAAGGGTATTGTCAATGGTAAAACAAGCACAATCTTTCATATTCTAATTATAACAAGAATGACATCAAACTTAATAAACATATTGAGAAAAATTATAACAATGATTACTATCACTAGATGAGTTTAAATGCAACATTCTTCTTTACTAAGAACATCTTATCGACTTATTCTTTGAGGACACTTGCGTGCAAGTGATTTGATTATAGTAAAATGTTATTTGTTTTGACTATGGATTTTACATAATGATGTTGATGGGTTGTGAATTATTGCTACTTGATGTATGCATTGACATATGCTATTGACGAGTTTACTTGAGTGTTTAGGACGCATGACAAATTATAGATGTTGATGGCATCAATGGACCTCCTTGGACTCCAGATTGAGTAAGGGAGTGGATTGTATTGGTTTGAGTATTTCATTTTATGCATATGTGACATATGATTGATTATAGTATGATTTTGTATATGGATCATTGACAATGTTTTGTCAATAGATGTAGGCTGATGATTCTTCCTAATATAACTCACATAAGGAGTAAAGGGGCCATGCACATAAAACCAGACATTGAGGGAGAGGTTTGACAGAGTCCCTGAAACAACCTACTAGTAGTATCGTCGTGGCTCAAATTGTAGGTTAACGATTACCTAATTCGAGATATCCACGATGTCGTGAGGGCAGACTGAGACAATCACTCACAAATATTTCTAAGGGACGTGCAATAAGGCAGAGTCCTTATTCCTTAGAAGCCCTTAGTCTCTCACAAGGTCAATCGAGTGGAGTGTTGACTCCAAGGATTGGACAAACTACCAAAACCAGTCAAAAGGTGAGTGGCACCCTTGGAGCACGAGAGTGATTCTTGAGCGACACGTCACATAATTTAAAAACTTGAGTCAATAAATCTAGGTGGCTTAGAAAACAATGAATTGATTTGACATTTTCAAATTTAAAATAATTAATTAATGAGTAATTTTATTAATTATAAATCCTCATAAAAGTCTTTCTAGGACAAAGCATAAGTCTAAGTTTAGTTAGTGAACTAAAATAAAATGTTAAATAAAATAAAATATTATATAGATAAATCAATTTAAAGAAAAAGTGAACAAAATCTAAAGATTTGATATAATACACATGTGTGCAAGAAAATACTAAAATGAAATTTTAAAATAAGAAATAAATAAAGTATGAGAGAATAGGTGTACACATACAATGGTATCTAGAGTCTAGCTACCACTAATGTTATTAGAGAAAGACTCATATTTTAAATCTAACTAATATTTAGTAATGAGACAATCATTAAATGAGAATCTGGGGAACAAAGAGACAACTAAGAGCGATTTAATGAACACACTTGGGAAATGTGAGGGAAATTGACTTTTGATTAAAATAAAATATGTAATTACTTGTGCAACTTGGAGAGGGGGCGACAAGTTGAGGGTGAATAATCCTAATTTATTTAATTCAAAAGAAAATTAATTGTGCATGTGGCATGTGTTAGTAAGGAAATTCCTATAAAGAAAATGGTCTAGATAGAAAAAGGAAACATTGATTATCAGTAAAGTTATGTTGCCAAAATCATTTTGAATGGTTTTACTTGTGAGAGTTGGGATACCAAGAATGATATAGAGTGGTTGCTCTACCTTGCGAGGAAAGCTTGGAGATAGAGTATTTTTGGTTTGTGTGTGCTTGGCCGCTTTGCAGCTCAAGGGATAAGGGGGAAGATGAGTACCCCTAGCATTGGTTGGGAGGTACCAGTGAAGTCTCTGTGATTAGCAAGCATGAGGAAGGAAGGAGTGCCATTTGCCGAAGAACATCTTCGACTTCGACGTCTTCAGTTACGGTATTCTTATTTGAGTTTTGCAATTTAATCAATTAAAATTGTTTATATAGTCTCTAGAAATATTGTTGTAACTGTATTTTTATTTCTGATATCGTATTGGCAAGTTCTTGATGGGTTTTGTGTAATAAAATAATTTCTGGAATGTGATGCCATTTCAATTTCTCAACTAAATATTTGGAATTTGTGTTAGATCTCTTTTCATTTGTCAATCTATGTTATTCTACTTGTTCGCTGCTAGATGGATTAGCAATGAAGAAAGTTAGAAATTTTATCTACTTCTAGTTGTTTTTAATCCAGACACAATTTCTTCTTGATCCCTGCCATTGATTGGTAGTTCAGATTTTTAATTTAAATTAGATTTGTAATTATATTAAGATTTTTACTTATGTAATAAAGTTTTAGAAAACCATTGTAATGATGTTGCATTTAAAATCTGAAATGACAAGTTATTGATAGTTTTATGAATTCTAGAGAATGAATATATATATATATATATATATATATATACTGGGTATATATACGGGGGGAATTGACAACTCGTGGTTCTCATACTCATGTGACACGGGGTCGACACCCATCCTCTACCACTATAACCCTAGGTGCACCACACAACCCGCAAGCATGGAGCACAAGTAAATCAGGGTGAGAATCAAACTTGAGACCTCCTTTACATATTTCCTTCCATTTATATGGTACTTGCCAATCGGTCTACACCCCTGCGAGAAAAAAAAAAAAAATCAAGGACATGGGGGTGGGCTTTGATCCACTTATGTGAGCACGGGTCACAATACCATTTAATATAGTATCTCTGGGTGCAACCACATGTTCGACCACTACCTCAAGGTGCCCCCATGACTTCAGGTTAGGTCCTCATGAGAATTGAACCATGCCCAATGGTGAAAAACTTCTTGCTTTCCGCCATTGGATCCAACACCTTTGGGCTATGAATTTCTGAATATTACTGTCATTTAAAATTTTTAAAATAAGCAATGGATGTTGTTAATATGTGCATGTACAAATTTCAAATTTCGAGATCGTTTTCTTGATTATCACTGCAGAATTTTTAATTTAAATTTCTCTACGCCCTTAGTTTTTCCAATAAAGATGATAATTGATTATACCTTCTTCTTTTTTTTTTGAAATTGGTTACTGATTGTGCATGGAACACTGACATTTGATGACAAATTTCTAAATAATGAAATTCCTATAAAATGAACCTCCAATAATTCAGTCCTTACTATCTTCAAATTTCTTAGTTGTTGTTCTGCGTGAGTAAATCAATTTCTATTGGAAAAGGGATTGGGGTGTGACTGTTGCCCCATCTTTTGAATAACCCAAAAATTTACCAATTAAGTGTTTGATTCCTCTTTCGTTGTCTTGAATTTTAAAAAATTATGCTTGTTAGGATTTAATTCAGAAATGCATTTGGGGCTACAAAAAATAATTGGCATTCCTGAGTGTAGTGTCCCCAAGGCCGAGCCCCATTGTAAACCATGTTCTGAAATAAATTGTAATTATGATTCATAGGCTAGTGAGCCAAGTTTTTATAAGCTAGAGGCTTATGTGTTTGTTAGGCCAGGGAGCCTGAGTGTTGAAGGCCAGGAGACTGCTGTTGTATATGTAATCAAGTAGAACAATTAATAAAATATAAACACCGCCATGTGCAGACCGACCATGATGAATGAGTGAAGGGGGAGTAAGCATCCATAAGGTGGGCAAGGAATTAGGGGCTGGAAGGTGGGAAAAGGGGCTAAGTGTTGAGCCTAGGGGCTAAGCCTGGGAATAATATTTTAATATTTTCCCAAAAGACATGTGCATTTTATGTTTTATCCTAAGTTTCTAGCAAAGGGAGAACATGCAAGGGAGATGCGTGCTGGTGGAATGCATGCAGTTTGATGGGTGACAAGTGTCAACCTTGACGCATGCGAATAAAACAGCCAGGGTGAGCCGTGAGAAGGGTTCCTCCTCCATTCCACCTGGCTACCTGAGCATGTAGGGAGCACTGAACAGTACGACCAACCCAACCTCTGCAAGAATACAACGAGCGTTTCTAAGAGTGGAGAACCCCGTATTGTCTTTGGTAGTCCGTGCACATCCTTTGTCTGACTGATTGAACCTATGCGTGGAGGCTCTGTTCCGAAGTCGAGACCCTGAACCATTCCGCCATTGTTGAACCAGTGGGAAAGCCTGTGTTGCTTCTGAAGAGTCGGTCTCACCCTCTGTTTTGAGTCGTGGATTTTGTGTCGTCCCCTGCAGGAATTACTCATCACGCATTCTTGCGAACCATCACTGAGAGGCCTGGAGCCATTGTTGATCCTGTTGAGAGGTCATGTTGTATTTCCAGTTGGCTATGGTGACCACGCAGAGCTGGACTGTGCGTGGCTTGATGGCCAACGCGAGTTGTGATTAAGCTTGTATGTGATCTCTTTCTAGGTGAGGGAGGTGGATGTTGTTGGAAGAGGTTTCATCCAGAGAGTGTCCAGCACCAGCTCTGGCTCTGAGACTTCTTGATCCGACCTGTTGCCGAGACCCAGAGAGGGAGGTTAGCACCGATGGACTATGCTTGTGAAGGTGTATACTCCCGGGTGGAACAACCATGTGGGGAATGAGAGTCTGGTATTAGTGGGCATAAGGTGGCATCCTGGGAAGAATCCTTCCAGATTTTCTGTGTTGTTTTCCCTGTAACCTCAGCCTATCCTAGGATTCCTTGCCTTGGGGTGGAGCTTAGTCCCAGCTCTGTGGTGACCGACTACTGAGCTGATGATCAGTGTGGTCTAAGGCTGGGAGGTTCATGGAAGGCCTGCACTTGGTTGGTGGATTTTACCACTGTTAAAAGATAAGTACCTGATTATGTCTTAATCACATTTTGCATGACTCTACTGTTTATGTTATCATGATTTCCACTGTGTATATGAATTAGTATGAAATGCTATTGATGGCTAATTATGGTAGTAACTCATATGAATACTTTGTGTAGAATGTATTTATTTGTTTAAATGCATGGGATTATATAATGCTGTAGGAGTTATGTACCAAGTGGTGTTAAAGTTTCCTTTTAAGAGCGATTAAGCCTTGGTAGCTGAAAAGGTGCACTTCAGTTTGGTATTAGAGCCAAGGTTTCGACACTGAGCCTAGATGGGCTAGTGGAGCGGTCTTTGTACCGAGAATGCAAAGGGAAATTGGGTTTGGAAGGACAATTTTAGACCCTGGTTTGCTCCAAAGTGTCAAGGAGTTACTTGACGAGTTTTTTTAAGCTCAGGAAGTATAGCGGCATTATGAAACCGCAGCCAGTGTGGTATAAGTCCACAGGGAGAGAGGAGTCCACACCAGAAGCGTAGGAGGTTTAGGATCTGTTCAGGAGGGAAGGTGAACCCTCGTGATCGTTAGATCTGGAAAGTGTGCACGGGGTTTAAATCCATTTGGAATTGCACAGGATTGTGGAAATCGCGATACGCAAAAACTCGAATTAGTTAGGAACTGTCTGAGCCGTCATATATCGGCTGGAAAACCCGACAACTGTTGGATCTGTTAGGATATATCCGAGGGTTAAAACCCCAGTGAATAGAGGAGAAAGCACTGAAATAGATCTAGACCGTCCGAACGACAGAGGCCACGTGTCGTGAGATTTCCCATTTCAGGAAATCGAGAATCACGATATCAAGAGTCCTAGTAACAAGGGATTGGGACTTTCCATGGTGGAAGCCCCGGAGCAGTCATGGATCACCCGATTTGAGAAGGCCACGTGTCAAGATATTACCCATTTCGAGAAATCGGGGATTGGAGATTCAGGAGTTCTGTTGACAAGAACTCGGGTTCTCACCATGACAAATCCCGACCCATAATGTCGAGACGTTAGCATGTGGCTAAGTCCCGATGAACGGACGAGATTCCGTCGAGGAATCTCTGGGTCTGTAACGACCATCCTATGTGAGGAAGAGATGCCGGCTTAAGTTGGGGCACGAATGCGGATTAAGATAAGTAACGAGAAGATCTAGACGGTCAGAGTTCACCCGCC
>JZKD02S0494067.1:0-17019 GCA_000966675.3 Picea glauca
ATGCTGGTAGATAGGGTTAGCTGTAGATTAGACAGTTTCATTTCCAGGAGGGAAAACGAATATAGGCACCCTCCTTGTATAATCAATTTTATTATTCAGCATTAGCATAGAGGAGAAGAAGAAGAACAAGCAGAGAACTTGTGAAGAACACCCATGTACAGATTGAATTAATAGAAGGAAGCCCTTGATTCAATTCCATGGTTGTGTTTGAATTGTGTGTGTTGTTGATGTTATGTTGTTGCATACTTGCTTCTCTTTATGCTTATCTTCTATATGTTGTGTATGTGATTGCATATCAGGTTCGAAACCTGAGAGAATGAGAAATGAGTTTCAATTGTTTCTCTGTTTGAGCCAGGAGATTCCTGCATAGAGTGCAGTTGAATTCCTCTGCATAGAGTGCGTTGAGGAGGCCAAGCAGTTAAACTCTTGTTCTCATTTGCCCAGAGTGAATTTGGTTCTTAGAGCCGTGCCAGGGTTGTGCAGGCTGGACGAGGTCTCAGAATGGGGATTCCGAGCTAAGGCATTGATAGACTGTTGCTGCAAGGGTGCACCAGGTCGAGGAGACTTAAACACTTAGTGTGTTTGAAGTAAAGCCGCAAGGAGTACGTGCAGGGATTTTCCTGAAGGAACCCAGAAGTCGTAAAAGCTCAGGAGGGTTAGTTCCTTTCCTTCGCTTACACAGGTGAACTTGGTAAAGCGGAGAACTCTTCAAGAGGAAGAGAATCGACGACTTGAACTCTTGAGGAAGAGTTAACCTCCAAGCGCAGTGGAACCCATTTGCCATCGCATTTCGGCATATCGGGGTTGGCATGTACAAGAGTTGCATGCACGTCGAAATCGCGAGTTGTGATTTCCCGATTTAATCGGAGTCGTCGATCATCGGAGGGACAGGTGGCACGAAATCCCGAGGAGTCGGGACTCGGCACTTCGGCGTTTTTGAAATCAAAGGGAGCAAAGAGGAACAACAAAGCCCCGAGTTGCGATGGGTCCCACGGAGACGGAGCGGAGGACAGTATGTGGCATCGCACATCGGCGTTCGGGGCATTGAGAGGTGAGTAAATCGCCTCCTTTCATCTGCTGATTTCCCGATAGGGAAATCCCCGACACACAGAAGTGTTGACTGTTGACCTCGGGGATCGAGAGTCGGAGTTTCATATTTGCACGGGAAGTGCACCCAAGGTTCGCGAACCCACGAAACCCGATTTCCCGACTAGTGAAGGGGAGATCGCCGAGGAGAACCCTGTGGGAAAAATAACTCCCGAGAGAGTTGGAAGGGTTGTTGACTCTTCGGTCCAGATCGTATAAGGTCCTGGAGGAGCGACTGGGCGCTGTGAGAGCAGGGTTGCATCAAGAGTGGTATCAGAGCAGGTTGTTGAGCTCTCTTTGTTCAGATAGCAGAGAGAAGCAGATACACCATGCCACCCAGAAGAGAAAGGCAATCTCCTGATCATGAGGATAGGGATGCCCAAAGGAGGGGTAGGTCAGCAGGGAATGCTGAAATAGAGTGAGAGATGAGAGATCTCCGAGCCAGACTTGAAGAAATGGAGACCACCCAGAGACGTGGTGTTGGTGCAGCAGAGTTCAGTGATCCCAAGATTGAAGAGGAAGTTGGACATGATGCTGAGGAGGTCACAGCAGAGGATGCATCAACCGAGAGGTTGATTAGATCCATTTCAAGGATGATCTCGAAGACGAAGATGGACATTCCTGTCTATGAGGAAAGTATAGATGCAGAAGAATTGTTGGATTGGATCCGAGCATTGGATACCTACTTCGACTATGAAGATATCGAAGAGAACAAGAAAATAAAGCATGATGTTACCAAGCTAAAAGGACATGCAGCCTTATGGTGGGACGAGCTGCAAGCAGATATACATTCCAAAGGAAAATAGAAGATCAAGAGCTGGGATCGAATGATCGCCAAGATGAAGGCGAAATTCATTCCGAGAGACTACCAGATCACTCTGTTTAGGCACATGCAGAACCTGAGATAGAAGTTGATGACGGTGAGAGAATACACCGAGGAGTTCTACAGACTCAACATCAGAGCGGGTCATTGGGAGAGTGATGACGAAAAGGTGGCGAGATACATAAATGGTCTCAGGTATGATATTCAGAATGAATTGAGCATGCTGACCATCCGAACAGTTGAGGATGCGTACCAGATGGCTCTGAAGGCCGAAGAGAAGCTGAGACGCAAGTAGGGACAGCGAGGGCATGGCAGAAGCCAGCCCAGAGGTAAGACAGTTGCCCAAGAGAAAACTCAGAAACCCAAGGAGGATTGGAAGAGACCTCAGGGGAAAACTGAGAGAGGTGGAACCTAACAACATAAGCAACAAACTTCTGAGTCGAGGAGGTAGCAAGATGATCAGCAAGGAGGATATGTTGACGTGAACACATTTCCTCGTACCTGAGGTCGAGGCAGAGGTCGAGGAGGAGTTATCACGTGTTTTACATGTGGTAAAGACAGACATAAGGCCGTTGACTGTCCAAAGAGGAAGATGGATAGAGGAAAATCTCACGTCGCAGAGGCGCAGAGGCGAGACATTGAGGATGAAAACACTGGAAGTGGGGAGTCACTGACAGTGCACAAGGCTCTCTTGAAACCTGAGAAAGAGGTGGACAGCTCAACGCAGAGATGCAGACTGTTCCGGACGACTTGCAAAACCAAGGGCTGGAAATGCAAGGTCATAGTGGACAGTGGAAGCACCGATAATCTCGTTTCGACCGAGATGGTGGAAAAGCTGGAGCTGAAAACGAACAAACACCCAAGTCCATACAAGGTGACATGGCTGCAAAAAGGACACCAGGTATGTGTTACAAAGCAATGCTTGGTCAACTTTAAAATGGGTGAATATAAGGATGAAATCCTGTGTGATGTCATTCCCATGGATGTCTGTCATGTTTTATTGGGAAGACCTTGGTAGTATGACTGACATGTTGTTCATGATGGGAGAATGAACACATACACCTTGGAGAAGGATGGGAGATCACATACATTGCATCCGGTAAAGGATAAGGAAGTGAAGCCGGAAGTGAGCAATGCCATACTTCTCATGAGTGGGAAGGAACTTCTCACAGAGCTGGAGAAGGATGAAGATCCACAATTCTTTGTTGTCAGGAAGCCAAGAATTGTCCTGACAAGCACAAGAGTGGATGACTTGCCGGAAGAAATTCAGGAACTACTTGGAGAGTTCGTTGATATCATCGTGGACGAACTACCTCGTTCGTTGCCACCGATGAGGAGTGTGAGTCACCACATTGACCTCATACCCGGAGCAAGTCTACTGAATAAGGCGGCGTACAGGTTGACACCTCAGGAGAACGAGGAGGTCAAAAGGCAGGTACAGGATCTGCAGGATAAAGGACTTGTCAGAGAAAGTCTAAGTCCATGTGTTGTTCCAACAGTACTGAGCCCGAAGAAGGATGGAGGCTGGAGGATGTGCACAGACTCCAGGGCTATTAATAAAATTACCATCAGATATAGGTTTCCACTGCCGAGAATGGATGATTTGATGGATTGCCTGAGTGGGGCAAATTACTTTTCCAAGATTGATCTCAAGAGCGGATATCATCAGATCTGGATGAGAGAGGGAGACGAATGGAAGACAACATTCAAGACAAACAAGGGTTTGTACGAATTGTTGGTCATGCCGTTTGGGCTGACAAACGTGCCAAGCACATTTATGTGACTGATGAATGAAGTCCTGCGGGAATTCATTGGCAAATTTGTGGTGGTATACCTGGATGATATTTTAATTTTTAGCAAAACGAAGGCTGAGCATCTGAGGCATTTAGCCATTGTAATGAGGAAGCTCCAGCAGGAGAAGCTGCTGATCAATTTGAAGAAATGTTCCTTCATGCAGACAGAACTCATATATTTGGGTTTTGTAATATCGACGAATGAATTGAAGATGGATCCTGAGAAGGTTGAAGTAATCAGGAATTGGCCATCGCCGAGGAATGTTTTTGAGGTAAGGAGCTTTCATGGTTTAGCTAGTTTCTACAAGAAGTTCATTAGGAATTTTAGCGGAATTAGCGCAGCAATGATGGATACTGTGAAGAAACGACATAAGGTTTTTTAGTGGACCGCCGAGGCTGAAAAAAGCTTCAGTCTGTTGAAGTGAAAGATAACAGAGCAGCCAGTGTTAGTGTTGCCTAATTTTCAGAAGACCTTCCAAGTGAAGTGTGACGTGAGTGGGTATGCTGTTGGAGGGGTCTTGAGTCAGGATGACAGACCTGTTGCATATTTTAGCGAAAAGTTGGATGATGCGAAGCTGAAAAACTCCACATATGATAAAGAGTTCTATGCCATCATACAGGCATTGAAGAAGTGGAGGCATTATCTCATACCCAAGGAATTCATTCTATACAGCGACAACCATGCACTGTAGTTCGTGAGTCAGCAAGAGAAGCTGAATCAGAAGCATGTGAAGTGGGTAGAGTACATGCAAAATTTTACATTTGTGATAAAGCACATTTCGGGGACTGCGAACAAGGTGGCTGACGCCTTGAGCAGAAAATGTTTGGCGCTGCAGGAATTTAGAGTCAAAACCTTAGGTTTTGAAAATTTAAAGGATATGTATGCAGGGGACATAGACTTTAGCGAGGCATACAGGACAACCGAGAACCCAGTTCTTAGGGATAGGAGTCTGTGGATTGACTACCTGATCTAGGATGGATTGTTGTTCAAAGGCAATCAACTATGCATTCCAGATTGCTCTATGAGAGAGAATTTGGTGAAGGAGAAACACAGTGGGGGCTTAGCAGGTCACTTTGGACACGATAAGACCTTCGCCAAGCTGGGCAAATCTTATTATTGGCCTGGCATGCGCACTGATGTAAAGTGATTTGTTGACAGGTGCAGGATATGTCAACATGCAAAGGGCCGAAAGAAGAACACAGGACTCTATCAGCCATTGCCTATACCCGAGAGGCCATGGGAAGCCATCAGTATGGATTTTGTGTTGGGTTTGCCAAGAACACAGCGAGGGGTTGATTCCATCTTTGTGGTGGTGGAAAGGTTTTCGAAGATGGAACATTTCATTCTGTGTCATAAAACCAGCAATGCAACCCACATCGCAAATTTATTTTTCAAAGAGATCATGCGATTGCATGGATTGTCGAAGAGCATAGTCTCAGATCGGGATACCAAATTCGTAGTTCACTTTTGGAGGACGCTATGGAAGAAGCTAGGGACTGACCTAGCATTCAGTTCTACTTTCCATCCACAGACAGATGGGCAGACCGAAGTAGTCAACAGAAGCTTGGGGGATCTGTTGAGAAGTCTAGTGACCGAGCATCACAGCAGTTGGGATCAGATTCTACCATAGGCAGAGTTTGCGTACAATGATTCTGTGAATCGGAGTACAGGTAAGAGCCCATTTCAAATTTTGTATGGGACACAACCGCGAGGAATATCTGAGCTCAGGGAGTCAGAACAAGCTGAAACGAGCAGCGCAAGAGCTGAGGAATTTGCTGAAGCATTGCAGGAACTTCACGCAGAGGTGAAGCAGCGGCTGCAGAAATCGAACCAGGAATATAAGCGCAGAGCCGACCAGAGGAAAAGACAACTTCAGTTTGATGTTGGAGACATGGTTCTAGCGCACCTGAGGAAAGAAAGGTTCCCAAGGGGGACGTATAAAAAGCTCAAGATGAAAAAGATTGGACCATGCAGAGTCCTGAAGAAGTTTGGGGAGAATGCCTATGAGCTTGAGTTGCCAGAGGGCATCGGGATATCTCTGATTTTCAATATTTCGGACTTATACCCATACAGGACTGATACAGTAGACACTGGAACCGAGGAACCAGTGGTATAGTGGTGAAATCAATTGCCAATTGCACAGAAACCGTTGATGGAGTGCATACTGGATAAATGAGTTGGAAAGAAGACCAAGAGGAAGCAATATTTTGAGTACCTGGTGAAGTGGAAAAATCACCGAGTGGAGGATGCTAGCTGGTTAACAGAAGTAGTGATTCAGAAGCATGGTCAGACTCTGCAGGAGCTCATGGACAGGAGCCCATGAAATATTTCGAGCCGAGGAGTATGATGCAGGAGCATCTACGACGTCATGACGCGAGCCAGCGTGGAGGGAAGATAAGGACAGCTGGACAACACCAGCGCATACATTTTTGAATCACGATGAAGATTGTTGTGCCGTCGTTTGAATGAACGCATTCATATGAAGCGCACTTGTATTGTAATGTAGATAAGAAGACATTAAATAGTTTTAATGCTGGTAGATAGGGTTAGCTGTAGATTAGACAGTTTCATTTCCAGGAGGGAAAACGAATATAGGCACCCTCCTTGTATAATCAATTTTATTATTCAGCATTAGCATAGAGGAGCAAAAGAAGAACAAGCAGAGAACTTGTGAAGAACACCCATGTACAGATTGAATTAATAGAAGGAATCCCTTGATTCAATTCCATGGCTGTGTTTGAATTGTGTGTGTTGTTGATGTTATGTTGTTGCATACTTGCTTCTCTTTATGCTTATCTTCTATATGTTGCGTATGTGATTGCATATNAATCTCGTTTCGACCGAGATGGTGGAAAAGCTGGAGCTGAAAACGAACAAACACCCAAGTCCATACAAGGTGACATGGCTGCAAAAAGGACACCAGGTATGTGTTACAAAGCAATTCTTGGTCAACTTTAAAATGGGTGAATATAAGGATGAAATCCTGTGTGATGTCATTCCCATGGATGTCTGTCATGTTTTATTGGGAAGACCTTGGTAGTATGACCGACATGTTGTTCATGATGGGAGAATGAACACATACACCTTGGAGAAGGATGGGAGATCACATACATTGCATCCGGTAAAGGATAAGGAAGTGAAGTCGGAAGTGAGCAATGCCATACTTCTCATGAGTGGGAAGGAACTTCTCACAGAGCTGGAGAAGGATGAAGATCCACAATTCTTTGTTTTCAGGAAGCCGAGAATTGTCCTGACAAGCACAAGAGTGGATGACTTGCCGGAAGAAATTCAGGAACTACTTGGACAGTTCGTTGATATCATCGTGGATGAACTACCTCGTTCGTTGCCACCGATGAGGAGTGTGAGTCACCACATTGACCTCATACCCAGAGCAAGTCTACTGAATAAGGTGGTGTACAGGTTGACACCTCAGGAGAATGAGGAGGTCAAAAGGCAGGTACAGGATCTGCAGGATAAAGGACTGGTCAGAGAAAGTCTAAGTCCATGTGTTGTTCCAACAGTGCTGAGCCCGAAAAAGGATGGAGGCTAGAGGATGTGCACAGACTCCAGGGCTATTAATAAAATTACCATCAGATATAGGTTTCCACTGCCAAGAATGGATGATTTGATGGATTTCCTAAGTGGGGCAAATTACTTTTCCAAGATTGATCTCAAGAGGGGCTATCATCAGATCCGGATGAGAGAGGGAGACGAATGGAAGACAACATTCAAGACAAACAAGGGTTTGTACGAATTGCTAGTCATGTCGTTTGGGCTGACAAACGCGCCAAGAACATTTATGTGACTGATGAATGAAGTCCTGCGGGAATTCATTGGCAAATTTGTGGTGGTATACCTGGATGATATTTTAATTTTCAGCAAAACGAAGGTTGAGCATCTGAGGCATTTAGCCATTGTAATGAGGAGGCTCCAGCAGGAGAAGTTGTTGATCAATTTGAAGAAATGTTCCTTCATGCAGACAAAACTCATATATTTGGGTTTTGTAATATCGGCGAATGAATTGAAGATGGATCCTGAGAAGGTTGAAGTAATCAGGAATTGGCCATCGCCGAGGAATGTTTTTGAGGTAAGGAGCTTTCATGGTTTAGCTAGTTTCTACAGGAATTTCATTAGGAATTTTAGCGGAATTAGCGCAGCAATGATGGATACTGTGAAGAAACGACATAAGGTTTTTCAGTGGACCGCCGAGGCTGAAAGAAGCTTCAGTCTGTTGAAGCGAAAGATAACAGAGCAGCCAGTGTTAGTGCTGCCTAATTTTCAGAAGACCTTCCAAGTGAAGTGTGACGCGAGTGGGTATGTTGTTGGAGGGGTCTTGAGTCAGGATGACAGACCTGTTGCATATTTTAGTGAAAAGCTGGATGATGCGAAGCTGAAGTACTCCACATATGATAAAGAGTTCTATGCCATCATACAGGCATTGAAGAAGTGGAGGCATTATCTCATACCCAAGGAATTCGTTCTATACAGCGACAACCATGCACTGCAGTTCGTGAGTCAGCAAGAGAAGCTGAATCAGAAGCATGTGAAGTGGGTAGAGTACATGCAAAATTTTACATTTGTGATAAAGCACATTTCGGGGACTGCGAACAAGGTGGCTGATGCCTTGAACAGAAAATGTTTGACGCTGCAGGAATTTAGAGTCAAAACCTTAGGTTTTGAAAATTTAAAGGATATGTATGCAGGGGACATAGACTTTAGCGAGGCATATGGGACAGCCGAGAACCCAGTTCTCAGGGATAGGAGTCCTTGGATTGACTACCTGATCCAGTTTGGATTGTTGTTCAAAGGCAATCAACTATGCATTCCAGATTGCTCTATGAGAGAGAATTTGGTGAAGGAGAAACACAGTGGGGGCTTAGCAGGTCACTTTGGACACGATAAGACCTTCGCCAAGCTGGGCGAATCTTATTATTGGCCTGGAATGCGCGCTGATGTAAATTTATTTGTTGACAGGTGCAGGATATGTCAACATGCAAAGGGCCGAAAGAAGAACACAGGACTCTATCATCCATTGCCTATACCTGAGAGGCCATGGGAAGCCATCAGTATGGATTTTGTGTTGGGTTTGCCAAGAACACAGCGAGGGGTTGATTCCATCTTTGTGGTGGTGGACAGGTTTTCGAAGATGGCACATTTCATTCCGTGTCATAAAACCAGCGATGCAACCCACATCGCAAATTTATTTTTCAAAGAGATCGTGCGATTGCATGGATTGTCGAAGAGCATAGTCTCAGATCGGGATACCAAATTCATAGTTCACTTTTGGAGGACGCTATGGAAGAAGCTAGGGACTGACGTGGCATTCAGTTCTTCTTTCCATCCACAGACAGATGGGCAGACCGAAGTAGTCAACAGAAGCTTGGGGGATCTGTTGAGAAGTCTAGTGACCGAGCATCACAGCAGTTGGGATCATATTCTACCACAGGCAGAGTTTGCGTACAATGATTCTGTGAATCGGAGTACAGGTAAGAGCCCATTTCAAATTTTGTATGGGACACAGCCGTGAGGAGTATCTGAGCTCAGGGAGTCAGAACAGGCTAAAACGAGCAGCGCAAGAGCTGAGGAATTTGCTGAAGCACTGCAGGAACTTCACGCAGAGGTGAAGCAGCGGCTGCAGAAATCGAACCAGGAATATAAGCGCAGAGCCGACCAGAGGAAAAGACAACTTCAGTTTGACGTTGGAGACATGGTTCTAGCGCACCTGAGGAAAGAAAGGTTCCCAAGGGGGACGTATAACAAGCTCAAGATGAAAAATATTGGACCATGTAGAGTCCTGAAGAAGTTTGGGGAGAATGCCTATGAGCTTGAGTTGCCAGAGGGCATCGGGATATCTCTGATTTTCAATATTTCAGACTTATACCCGTATAGGACTGATACAGTAGACACTGGAACCGAGGAACCAGTGGTCCAGTGGTGAAAGAAATTTCCAATTGCACAGAAACCGTAGATGGAGTGCATACTGGATAAATGAGTTGGAAAGAAGACCAGGAGGAAGCAATATTTTGAGTACCTGGTGAAGTGGAAAAATCACCCAGTGGAGGATTCCAGCTGGGAAATAGAAGCAGTGATTCAGAAGCATGGTCAGACTCTGCAGGAGCTCATGGAGAGGAGCCCATGAAATCTTTCGAGCCGAGGAGTATGATGCAGGAGCATCTACGACGTCATGACGCGAGCCAGCATGGAGGGAAGAGAAGGACAGTTGGACAGCACCAGCGCATACATTTTTGAATCACGATGAAGATTGTTGTGCCGTCGTTTGAATGAACGCATTCATATGAAGCGCACTTGTATTGTAATGTAGATAAGAAGACATTAAATAGTTTTAATGCTGGTAGATAGGGTTAGCTGTAGATTAGACAGTTTCATTTCCAGGAGGGAAGACGAATATAGGCACCCTCCTTGTATAATCAATTTTATTATTCAGCATTAGCATAGAGGAGAAAAAGAAGAACAAGCAGAGAACTTGTGAAGAACACCCATGTACAGATTGAATTAATAGAAGGAATCCCTTGATTCAATTCCATGGCTGTGTTTGAATTATGTGTGTTGTTGATGTTATGTTGTTGCATACTTGCTTCTCTTTATGCTTATCTTCTATATGTTGCGTATGTGATTGCATATCAAGTTCAAAACCTGAGAGAATGAGAAATGAGTTTCAATTGTTTCTCTGTTTGATCCAGGAGATTCCTGCATAAAGTGCAGTTGAATTCCTCCCCATAGAGTGCGTTGAGGAGGCCAAGCAGTTAAACTCTTGTTCTCGTTTTCCCAGAGTGAATTTGATTGTTAGAGCCGTGCCAGGGTTGTGCAGGCTGGACGAGGTCTTAGAATGGGGATTCCGAGCTAAGGCATTGATAGACTGTTGCTGCAAGGGTGCGCTAGGTCGAGGAGACTTAAACACTTAGTGTGTTTGAAGTAAAGCCGCAAGGAGTACGTGCAGGGAGTTTCCTGAAGGAACCCAGAAGCCGTAAAATCTCAGGAGGTTTAGTTCCTTTCCTTCACTTACACAGGTGAAGGTGGTAAAGCGGAGAACTCTTCAAGAGGAAGAGAATCGAAAACTTGAACTCTTGAGGAAGATTTAACCTCCAAGTGCAGTGGAACCCATTTTCCATCGCATTTCAGCATATCGGGGTTAGCATGTACAAGAGCTGCATGCACGTCGAAATCGCGAGTTGTGATTTCTTGATTTAATCGGAGCCGTCAATCATCGGAGGGACAGGTGGCACGAGATCCTGAGGAGTCGGGACTCGGCACTTCGACGTTTTTGAAATCAAAGGGAGCACAGAGGAACAGCAAAGCCCCGAGTTGTGACGGGTCCCACGGAGGCGGAGCAGAGGACAGTACATGGCATCGCACATCGGCATTTGGGGCACTGAGAGGTGAGTAAATCGCCTCCTTTCATCTGTCGATTTCCTGATAGGGAAATCCCCGACACACAAAAGTGTTGACTGTTGACCTCGGGGATCGAGAGTCAGAGTTTCATATTTGCACGGGAAGTGCACCCAAGGTTCACAAACCCGCGAAACCCGATTTCCCGACTAGTGAAGGGGAGATCGCCGAGGAGAACCCTGTGGGAAAAAGAACTCATGAGAGAGTTGGAAGGGCTGTTGACTCTTCGGGCCAAATCGTAGAAGGTCCTGGAGGAGAGACCGGGTGCTATGAGAGAAGGGTTGCGTCAAAGAAGAAATAACAAGAAGAATTTTGTGGACGTAGTCCCAGGGGGGTGAACCATGGTAAAACCCTATGTTGCAATGTGTTTGAATTTTTTTGTTATTTCTTCAATTATGGTTAAATGGTTAGATGAATGAATGGGTTTAATTACAACGTGCACTAGAATATATATGCAGAATGAATATTATGAATGAATGAACTAGTAGATCTGATGAATGGTAGGATAGAATGCATGGTTAAGTAGAAATAGAAGTAAGAAGAACAACCCCAATCGATTCCATGACTACAGACACCTACATCTTGCAGTCACCCATAAACCATCTCGGGTGAGATTGTGTTGTGCATGATGTATCCTTATGTTTTACCAGAAGGGTCAATGGTGAAAAGGGTTTTGTTGGAGATTTAAGATTGAACTTGGGTCATCCTATATAACCAACAAATGGTTATGTTTCCAGCTAGAACTTAGAAGGACATCTTGGATGGGGTTTGGTGAAGAATATGTAGTGGTAAAAAGGGATGTTCAGGCCATGGAACCATATGAAGCAAGTGATTTAAAGATGGTTGGAGACAAAGAAACTAGATTTCATGCAGAAAGATAATAAGGGTTCCAGGTATACACCGCACCAGTACCTGCATAGGTGTGTGTTTACTGATTTGCATGAATCATATTTCTGTTATTTTCCAAAGTTATTACAAGAGTGGATATTGAGGTTGAAAGATAACCATCTAACTAGTCAGATTAGGCTAGTAGAGTGGACTACTGAAAATATTGCGCGACTGGAAATGGTTAATAATAAATTCATGCGCATAATGGATTTATGGTTAAATAATATTACTATGGGGTTTATCACTGAGTTTGAAGTAGATAAAGTGAAGTCATATACTGCTACAAAGAAGGATTTCTTGAAGGTACCGATAGGGAGGTACATCATGTCACTCTACACGTCGATCAAGATCTTATTACATGATAAAGGTGTGATTACCATGGAATCAAATAGCTAGATCACTCTACACACATGGAGGAGTTGGGGGGAGAAATAAGGAAGATCTGAAAAATGGATAAGGATCTAGAGAGTAGTCAAAAGAAGGAGGCAATGGATCCCATCATGATGGATGATGATCAGAACAAGGAAATCATAAGAAACGCAGGTGTGACACGCAATGGATGACCTTACCATTATAGGATGAATAACAAGAAGAGGGAGTATCTTAGCCAGTGGGATTGGACAATGATGTAGAAGAGGTAGACGATCTCTGTGCCACGGGGCAGATTGAGGATATCTTGTGTGCCACATATGTGAGGAAAACTAGAGGTCATGGTTCTGGTGCAAAAGAAGGATCTCCATTCTAGATCTAAATTAGTGTGGAACCCACAACCCCATAAACTAGTTAACTAGCAAGTGATTAGTGGTAGAAGAATTTTTACAGGATGTGGGTCCAGTAGCAGAAGTGCAAGTTCAACAAGTAGAAGTTAAGTATGTACACCGCACGGAGGTGGTAGTTCAACAAATTTCACAATGGCAAGACAAGATCCAACTATTAGGTTACCAAAGTTCCAAGGGGATGGGTCAAATGATCCAGAAAATCATTTATCTGTGAGAAGATATGGGAATCAAAATAGATTACAGATGAGGATACAAAGGTTGAGCAATTGGAAATCACATTCAAAGATCATGCACTAGATTGGTACATGGATCTTGCAACAAATAATCCAATTGGAATGCCTACAACTATAGTAGAGGTGAAGAGGCAGTTAATAAATGAATTTAAAAAATTCAAGCTCAGAACACCAGTTTATGAATGAAATGATAGAGATCAAGAAGAAACCAGGAGAATCAATATGGGAAGTGGAGTAGAATTTTAAGAGGATAAAAGGTAAGTTAAAGTACACTATTTCTGACATGCATCATAGACATTTGTTTGTTAATTATTTGTTGCCACATTTGAGTTATCCTTTGAGAAAACATAAATTCCAAAGTCAGACTAAGGCTCTGCAGGAAGCCTTATAGTTAGAAGAAAACTAGTACAAACATACATATCAAACTATGGAAGAGCTAAAGCAACATATGAAGAACTTAACATTCCAGTTGAATTATAATAAAGGAAAGGAGAAAAGAGAAGATTTTTGGTGTACAATGTGTAGGACATAAGGCCATCACAATAATGAGTGTCCATTATTTGTGCAATATATTGGAGTGGGTATGCCAAATCCTTTATCTTGATGAGTACCATGGTGTGATATTGGAAAAACACATGGGCATGATCCCTATCATTTCCCCCTAATGCAGAAGTATCAGACAATACCGAAGAGTACATTTTGTAACTTTTGTAAATCAGTTGGACACGAAGACAAGGACTGTAGAACCTTGGAGATGATGAAAGAAAGTATTGAAAATACATATAAGGTGCAGGATGAACATGTAATAGTAAAATCTCCACATCATTCGTATCATAACAATGTACAACAACCACAATATAATCCTATGCAAAAGTTTCAAGAATAACTGTAGTACAATAATGTGAAACAGTTTGGAGCACCATCGCAACATTGCACAACACCACCATAGTACAATAATATGAAGCCACAGTATAATCAAGGACCTCAGTATAATACACTGTGTAGAGATAATAAAGGAAACAAAGGAGGCTTCAGAGGAGGAGATCGTGGAGGAAGAGTCTTTGGAGGAGGTCGAGGACTAGTTTTTTGTCATAACTGTCAGGAACCAGGGAAATATGCAAAGGAATTCCCATAGCCACTTACGACATGTATGTATTGTCGTGCAATAGACCATGAAACGTAAGGTTGTTCAACACTCTTGATAAAAATACAAGACAAGAGGAATTGGACCAATCAGAACGTACAATGGATCGGGGTGGAAAAAAAAGAAGAGGATGGAAAGAATATTAACATAGTTACTAGAGGTGGAGCTAAGACATGAGAATATGCAGCCAAGAAGGATCAAAACCAGTACCAGTGGGTCAGGAAGAATACAATGCCTGAACATAAGTTTGATGCACAAAAAGAGAAAGAGATATTCAAAGAGGCTAGGCAAGAGATTGTGAAAGAAAATATTGTGTCTACTTCAGGGACCAAACTAGAAGATGAGATACCAGTGTATGACCTGCCTTCATTATTTGATTAGACAAATCAAGAGCAGTCTTTAGACCAAGTAATTAACTTAAGAAAATTTTTGGGGTCATGTGTCAAATTGTTGGATGATAAAAATTATTTACAAGTACTGCAGAAATTGTTAGAAAAGTATAATCCTGGGGAAGAAGGGGTAAAAAGAGAAAATCACGTTCGTAAGAAGAGAAGAACCAACAGGGAATTCTAATTTAATGCCAACATAAGATATTTCAATATGGGGGAAATTCTGCTAGACTTAGGGACTGAAGTCAATGTTCTTCCAAAGAAGACTTCAGAAGCTATGGGAGAACCTCAACTGGGGTATTCACCTATTCAGTTGAAGTTGGAAAATCAACATAGAGTGGTGACAATTGGTAGGTTGAAGGGGATTATAATATATCTAGATGGTGCGTGCACCATGGCAGACTTCAAAGTCATTGAAATAGTAGACAATACTTCTCCATATCCATCATTGTTGGGTCTAGATTGGGATTTTGATAAAAAAATACTATTATTAACTTGAAAAAAATGAATATGATATTTGAATCAAGAGAATATAGATTTATTTCTCCATTAGATCCCTCAGAAGGAGGCAGGTATGTGTAACCTACAATAGATAATATTCTTACAGAAGATGTGAATAATCTATACAGAACTACCATGCGCGAAGAGGATTATATCAACCCAACTGCGAATGATATGCTTACTTGGAGGAGCATTAGTTATTGTGATTTAGACTCTGACACAGGAATAGAAAACTGACAGCAATGACTACATGAATTTTCTACTAGAATATGCGCCAGAATGACATGCGCGCTGAGATGGGTTGGTACAAAGGTAAGAGAACCTCCTACTTTTTATTATTTGAATGACTTAGAAGAATTTTGAATTAATTTTGAGGTAGAGGTATGGAAAATAAAATATTACATGCATTAGATATTGCTTTAAAAGCTACACCTGCAATATGGTGGGGTACACACAAGGAAAAGATCAACAATTGGTTTCAGTGGAAAAGGTTACTATGCATCAGATTCGGCGCAGAGAAGAAGCATAGATATGAGGAGAAATATGAGGAATTTGGAAAAAACCAAGAACATGTAGATACATGCATAGTTCAATGGAGATTAGTACCACCATAATAATGGCCACACCATTTTATTCACACACTAGAAGGCATTTCGAAGGAATGGTACATAGAACAGGAACAATGTAGAGAAATTTCTAACTGGGAAGAGATACAACAAAATTTCATTGTTACATTTTCATTTAAGCATGACATCCCCGAGATTGATACAAAGTTGAAAGTGGTAAGAGAAGGGATATTTGAGGAACCGGAATTTGAATTAATCCCAACATATCAGAAGAAGGCTAGACATACAATTAAACAATTGCCACATTGTTATCACATCATAGAAGAAGAAGATCTAGCGAAAGATAATCTACGCAATATAGAGATCCCAGAAGTGGAAGGTGAAAGAGAATTAGAAGGTCCCAAGCTAGATTTAGAATACTATGTTTTACCATTAAAGATCAAGAAGGTCAACATTGGAACTACAAAAAACCCAAAGATGGCCAGTATTGGAGATTATTGGGATAATCAGACAGTAGAAAGGATCACAAAATTATTGCATGAGTACAATGAATTATTCCCAGTGACATTCTCATAGATGAAGGGGTTAATAGGAGAGCTAGGAGATATGCAGATTCCTTTGAAGACAAAAGAAATACCTATCAGACATTGACCTTATAGATTGGATCCAATATACAAAGAGAAGGTGAAGGAATAAATTGACAAGATGCTTGAAGTTGGTGTCATAGAACTTGTAGAAGAGTCATAATGGATCAACTGATCCAAGTGGATATCGGTGGCCACCCACCTTTTCTGACTGGCTCAAAACAATTTTCTAGCAATTTTGGCAATTTACTATTTTTAGTAGGTTTTAACTTTCGGGGCCATTTTGAGGGCCTAAATGAAGGTTTTTCAAGATTGAGGCTCTCAATGATATTTAAAGGCATGATTGAGCCCCGAAAATGAATCTCCTTGATGATACCTTTCCAACGAGCTATCATATACCTAAAATGGAGATCGTATGCAAAAGTTACAACCCCGGGAAGTTGGTGTATTAACTTACCCAAACGGGGCCCACATGACTTTTGGCGCTTCATCTCCTAGGATTAGGTTTTTGGATGTCTAGGGTTTTTGGAATTCCTATTTATTGTAAAAATGCCTTCAGAGCCTCATTGTAATTATCTTCTTGCGAATGCGAGTAGCCGTCACATCTCTTCTCAGAGAAGCTGCCACCATTCTAGTGAGTCTTTCACTCTGTATTTTTACAGTCTCTATACATTTCTTTCATTAATAGAAATCATGCATTACTGTATATTTGTGTTTATGGTTGCATCTCTGATATATTTTTGTTATATTATTGGACATATGCGATATCTCTGTGCATTTCTTCATTATATATCCGCTCTCATTTTGTGCCGAAAATAATCCAGA
>JZKD02S0494078.1:0-17019 GCA_000966675.3 Picea glauca
ATATGATTTGAACTTTGAAGAGGACTTATATTGTATACTACTATTTTGAACTCATGATTGAGGTTGACTTTAAGTAGCATAGAATATTGCTTGTCTTGAATGACTAATGTGGAACACATGCTTTGGAAATGACTATAGATGATGTAATATTTCTGTTGATGCAAACTTTTGTTTCCATTATTTTCGATCCAATAGTTTGGATGATGGTGCCTTTTGCAAACTAAACAAGAAGACTCTTCTTTAGCAAATTTGATAAGCTTTGAAACCTTATCCTACATAGAAATGGAAATGCAAAGTAAACTTGAATACATAGTCTTCACTAAACTTCTGAATTCATATTGAGATCCTTTGAGCTAGAGTGGACTAATGATTTTCCTAAGTTGTAGTAAGGTGTATAAATGTGCCTCGGTGATTTGTATACCTGCAAATTTGAAAAAGGTCAATTATATTTTTTTTTGTTTTTTTGTTTTGTTAGAGCATTGGAGCCATCACTGGTTTTCACTAGTGCTCTACCTCATGGTGCCTGTATAGGTTTTCACCATGAGGAATTTTCATTTTCCATAGCTATGCTTACCTCATAAGAGGTTTCCAAACATAGTTATGTTCATGATGCCTCACTGAGTTTTTCATCATGGGATTTTTTTTGTTTCTTTTTGCTTTCTTTTCTTTTTCTTTTTGCTTTCTTTTCTTTTTCTTTTTCCTTTTCAATGGAATTAACAATCATAATGGGCTAGGAGAATTGCCACTTCCAACCACATTTATTTGTTGATTCTTGAGTATATTGGTGAAATCCTCATTTATCATTGGATTATTGTAGAATTTGAATCTACAACCATTGAAAAAAATGGGTTTTTCCCTTCATCTAGTACTCTAATCTTAACTAAGCCATTGTCATAGCATATGTTCACTTAGTATGGCCCCAAAAATCCGATCTTTAGTTTTTCCTTGAAATATTTAAATCTCAAGTCATAGTGAAGAGCCCAATCCCCTTCTTTGAAAACTTTAGACTTGATAAACTTGCCATTCCATCTTTTTCTCTATTGTTGGACTACTTCCATGTAAAATAAGGCATGCTACCTATATTCATCCAAGGCATTTAATTGTTGAAATCTTACTGATTGGCCTGTGGATAGGTATAGATTTAGGGTTGAAGCTATTATAAGTGCCTCTATCTCAAATTCTATGGGGAACATTACCTTTTTTCATATACCAGCTCATAAGATATGAACCTCATGGTGGTTTTCCAGATTGTGTTGTATGCCCATACAACTTCGAACAATCTATTTGCCGTATATTTCTTGTGCAACTAAACTATTTTTGTGAGGATGATTTCCAGCTCTTTGTTGGTCACTTATACCTAACCATTGTATTGGGGGTGTATGTAGCTGATTTCATATGGTGTATTTTGTTAAGTTGCATAATACCCTTAATCAGATTGGATGTGAATTGGGGCCCCTAATCTATTACAATCTCTCATGGCAGCCCAAACCTAAAAAATATATTCTCATGTAGGAACTATGCTACTTTGTCTTCATTTGTATCTTTCATAGTTTTTTTTTTCACAAAAACTGGAGAAAATTGTATTTACAAAAAAGGCACGACCAAGGTCGTTGCTAGTAACATAGATAATCCAGTTGAATATTTCTATAAGTTACAAATAAAACTGTTCCTAGATATCATTCAAGAGGAACTAGTTCCAAAATTAAGACAATTCAAAAATGGTGTTACATCGCCTTACTAAGGCTTACAATTTCAAAATTCTACATTACTACTCATTTTTTACGGAGTCTTCATCAAGAGGTGGCTCCAAAGCCACGTTCAAATATGAGAGAGCTTCACTAGAACTTGGTCTACTTTCGACCTCCTCGCTATGGATCTGAACTGAAGAAATTGGAGAAGTGTCTCTTGCATCTAGCCTAGCTTGCATCACCTCTCCTTGCCAACGAAGGAAATCAACTTCATATTGAAGTTGTCCTATGAGTGTCCCGTGTTGATCCAACATATCCAAAGTGAAAGAGAGAGTTGAACTGTGAGAATAAATTCTGAGAGAGAGCCAATGAGTGGTGGTGAAATTATCATCCACCAATTCGTCCTCCAAATTCCCCCAAACTTATTGTTGACCCTTCTCTTGAGACATGGAGAGAGGCAAAATGTGCAAATCAAATTGACTAGAGATTGTAGAACCAACACAATTGAAATTGAAGTTACCCAGTTTACCAAAAGAGCCACACCGAACTATCTTCTTCTTGGATGACTAAATTGGCAAAGCTCTCTTTCCCCCTGATAATGTCAAATTTGAGACTGCTAAATCCTTGAGAGGAAGATGGATCTAGAGAGAATTAAGTTCAGTGGAATCGGGAAACAATAACAAGCTTTCCATTTTAATCTAGCTTCGAATTACAAGGGTGCATGAATGCATATAACTACGAATTATTCCATAGATCAAATGTCCTTGAGACGTTGAGATGGCTTGTACTTGTTGACTCTGCATGCAAAAATTCATGATGAAAACCTTTTCATTTATCCTCAATTCAATTGTTGATATGGTTGGCATGTTGCTGCGAGGTAAAATATGCCAAGGAGTCCCACGAGGGACATTCATAGAGAGGTTGTTCTTTTCCTTGGACATGACTGGAGTTGAGCTTGTCCTGCAAGATCTCATGAGCCAAGAGATAGTGGGAGTACGTCCCTACTCCTTTAAATTCATTGCCGATATGCATGTACCCTCCAGGTGTCTTCCAACGGAAATCCTGGAGCTAGGTGTCGCTGAAATGACACAGGGCCAAATCATTATGGAGGGGTTACGAAGAGGACCCGCCATTGGACTTTCATATTTCCTGGCGCCATATCAATTGTATGATTTTCCATTTTGTCAGCTTCTCTGTTGTTTCCACGGAGAATGTGGAGGAATTTTGCTTGAATGGGGACATGAGCGATTTTGTCCTATCAATAATTCTTTGTAGCTTAGTATTCTTTGGAGTGGTTCCCACAAAAAAGTGTCGAATTATATTTTTTGAATCCCCTACGATTGTGATATGATTCATCTATTGTGCATGGACTAATAAGACCCCTTGATAAATCGCATAAGCTTCTGCCATGTTGTTGGAATTTATGCTCAGGTTCCAAGAGAAATATAGCAAACGTTTTCCTCTGGGGTTATACAACACCCCTCTCGCACATGCCTCCCCTAGATTTCATATCTTTTACTTATGCCCACTTAGTCAAATAATCAATTCAAACTAGGATGTGGTGATTTTGTTTTGAAGGAGGATCAATGGTTTCCATGAAGTCCAGACCCTATTTGTCAAAATGTTAAAATGAGACTTGGTGTTGTAATGGAATTTCATCGCTCTTGGTTTGTTTTCCCATCCTTTGGCATTCATCACAATGGGAGGTATGATTTTTAGTATCTTTATGTAGAGTAGGCCAATAGTACCCAACATGTGAGATCTTGTAGGTTGTCATTTTTTTATTACAGTGGCCTCCACAAGGCTCATAATGGCAAGCATGCATAATGTCATGTACCTAATCATGTCTTATGCAGATTTAGAGAATCTGATTTGGTCCAAAATTGAACAAGTACCCCTTTATCCATGTACAAGGAAAAATTTTCCTTACAATTTTGAAGTGCTTTCATTAAGGGAAGTATTGAGGAAATATCCCTATAGTAGGTAGTTTGTTACGTCAACAAATCATGGAATATATAGTACTTGTTAGTCTTGATAGGAAATCTGCAAAAATATTCTATTTACTTGGTTTGTTAAGGATTACTAGATCAAATTCCTAAAGTAGTAAGAGCCATCCAATTATCCTACAATAACATTAGTTTTGTTCATTATGTATATGATGGAAACATGGTATGTATGAACACAAGTGGGTATCTAGGGACATAATGCATAAACTTGTTTATGTCATATGTAATGGAAATAAGTTCTTTCTTAATGACAATATGATTCAATTTAGATCTAGACAGGTTCTTGCTAATAAAATTTATTGCAAATGGATCCTTGTATTCTTGTTGGCCTAAAACTACCCCTAATGCCTTATCTAATGCATTTGTGTGTATGTGAAATGGAATATTCCACTTAGGATCTTGCAATATAGGGGCTGATATAATTTTTTCTTTGATGTTCTCAAAGGTTGTTTGACAATATTCTATCTAGCATAAATCTATGCCTTTGGAGAGTAGATTAAACAACAGGGAGGCCAATTTGCTGAAATATTTGATGAACCTTCAGTGGTAACTTGCATAGCCTAGAAAACTTCTTAGATGTTTTTTCTTTTGAGGCCTAGGTATGTATTGGATTATGTTCACTTTAACTTGATCTACTTCAATCCCCTTGGAAGAGATGTGATGACCTAAGACAATTCCTTCACTCATGAGAATGTTTTATTTTTCATTACTTAGTGATAAATTCATCTCCTCACACCTTTTCAACACTTTTTCTAGATTATTTAATGCTTCTTGGAATGAATTTCCATATGGAGTGAAATCATCCATCTATACTCTATAGTGTCATGTACCAAATCTGAAAATACACTGAGGATAACTTGTTTGAAGATTGTGGGATCATTATATAGGTCAAATGGAAGGACCTTGTAGGAAAATGTGCCCTAGGGGAAAGCAAATGTGGTTTTGTCTTGGTCATAAGAGTTGATCTATATTTGGTTGAGATCAATGAAAGGTAAGATAAAGTGTTCCTTTCTTGTGGACTTATTGAGATCTCAGTAATCTATACACACTCTCTATTTTCCATTATTCTTGGGCACTATAACCAAGGGTGAGACCCATTCACTATCAAATATTAGGTAGATGTATCATGCATCTAGGAGTTTCTACAACTCTCCCTTGACTATGTCTTTTAAGGTAGGGTCCATTCTTCTTTGAGGTTTCCTAATGGGTGAAGAGTCATCTTTGATATAAGTGCAATGTGTACAAATGTTTGGATGAATACCCTTCATGTCATTGTAATCCCGTGAAAAGGTTAATGCATGTCTTTTGAGAACATATAGTAGTTGTTTTTCTTGGACAACAACTAAATTACTGCCTATTTTCAGAGTTTTGGATGGATAATTTTCCATTATTTTGGATGCAATTTGTTCAAACTTAGTAGTAAGTAAATCTTGCCAAGAATTCTCTTTCAAATCAATAGATTTTTTGGACTGTACTTCCTCTTATTAGCTAGTGTATTCCTCAATTTTTATGGAGCTTGGACACATATTTTTCATGTAATTTGAGATGAAGGTGACTTCATTCATATCCTGTATGGCTAATGTTGTTTCAATTGTAAGGAGAGGGTGCAATGTGGCCTGGAATATCTCTTCTCCTTCCTCTTGTCCTACCGAAATTGGTGTTTTAGTGTCAATGAGTGGCTTAGCAGGTGGTTAGAGTATAAGTTTCTTTCATGACTAACCATTTGTGATGGTCACATTTCCTACCCTACAACTGATATATGCATCAATTGTAGCTAGCCAAGGTATTCCTAGGATGAGGGGGTACCCATTGAATTTTGATTTTGTCTGCAACACTATGGAATCTGTTGGGTACTACCATGACTTAATAGAGACCACCACATCCTCTCAAAATCTCTCAGGATTTATAGTTGATCTGTATGCTATATGGAATATAGTAGGTGTGTGTCTTAACAATAACCTTAGGTCAAGTTTAAGCATGGTGTCCTTTTTCATAACATTGATAATTGCTCCTAGGTATATTAGGGTGTTCTGGATTATATTTTTGTTTATGTAAACATATACAATTGGGCTCCTTATATATAAGTACTTAGGAATAAATGCTTTTCATAACAATATATCTATAAGTCGACCTATCATGTTAATTGTAGGAAAGTATTTTATTTTTCTGCATGGTCTCTTAATGCATTCTTCTTTGATGAATTTGTTGTAGATAGGAACATATTTAATATCAAAGAGGAGAAGGGTTTTGACACATAAGTTCTTGAGTTCACCTAAACAGTTATTTTCTAATATTGTGTAAGATTTACTAGCTTTTAGTGTTTCAGGAAAAGGAGGTGTTTGTTGAGGGATAGGTTGTTACTATTGTGGTGGAGTGTCCTTATCCTTAGAGTCTTTATCTCCTATGTGTTATGGAATGAGAGGAGGGGCTTTTAGTACTTTCTCTATCTCAAATTGATTTTTTGAAGATTCATAGAGTGAGTTTGGTAGGTGGTCATTTTGTTATTATACACTGGTTGGACCTACCTATTGTTTGGATTGGGTGCTAGTTGGGTAGGTAATTGAGGTTGTTTTGGGATTTGTTTCTTACTGTTTGTTTAAGAAATGTTTTGTTGAGGTGGAGGTGGGATATTTTGACGTCTCCATCATTGTGGAGGGTTAGACCATTGTTGTTTTTGCATTTGAGGCTCAAATGAAAATGATTGAAGATGAGATTGGAATGTTTAAGGATGGTTTTGGTACTTCCATTGTTGATTTTTCATCAACTAGTTGGGTTGATTGGGAAGATACCAGGGTTGAGAATGCATTTGTGCATTATATCTAACAAAATATTGAGGATGGAAATAAGGCATACCTAATTGAAATGGTCAAGTTATTTATTTCCTTCTTTGGTTGATGAAACATAGATGCTCCATATTCTCCTTAGCTCCTTGGTAAGTAGCCTTGATACCTAGTAAGATGATATGAAAATCCTTAGATGTCATTTAGTTCTTAAGTAGACACTAAATATCTGACCAGATTTGGGAAATTAAGATCATTATGACTATTTGAAAAATATCATGTGAAAATGCTTATTTATCCATAACTTCATTAACTGATAAATATAACTTGTGGAAATAATGAGTGCCAAAATAGAGAGAAAAAGAGACAACAGATAACAAAACTCATTACACAGTTTGATAACAGAGTTTACCCATCTTGGCCTATGTCTCCGAGTCCACTTCCAAATAGTGAGATCGCTCTATTTATGCTCAAATGCTTGATACAATGATGACTTATTACAATGAAAAAATTGAATATAGCCTTCAATTATACTACTCAAACCTAGAAACAAATGTTACTACTCAATTTCTCATGAAATTATGAGAAAAATGAGTATAAACTTGACTATGTTCTGAACAGGTGCTCAAAGACCCCCTTTTGCATGCATAACAAGACTATGGATCTCATACATGACAAATTGGATTAATATCTCTGTACACAACACTTTATCACATAACTAACATCAACATAAAATTCCTCCCATAATTCTGAGAAAAATGAGTATAAACACTCTATACTTCTCTCAAAGAACTCTATAGCATGCAAAATGAGGAAAATCTTAAAATAGGAACACCTCTTGCATGAAAAACGAGAATTATTCTCTCTTGGCATGAATTGCAATGCTCTAGTCCTCATACTTATCACGCATTTCCATGTTATACGAAGGCTGGGCGTTGGGTTTATATAGGGCTAGGTCGTCCACCCGATCCCCCTGTATACCCGGGCAATATTTAATAACATTATAAATATAATTTGTTGGTTTTTGTAACCAACTGACATGTGTAGTGCATTTGAAGGAGGATATTCTTAAGTCATTGGAATATTCCGTTGGAATATCCTCCCAGAGGTCATGGGTTTGATTCCCATTCAATCCAATAGATTTTATACTATTTATCCATTATTGGCCATTTCGGTGCTGCCACGTGGCGACCATTGATTGGCCCATGTGATGCCACATCACTGCCTGTATCACCTACATAGTCACCCACCTAGTCATTTCCACATCACCTGCCACCTGTCTACCACGTTAGGGTAGATATGCCACATCATCTTGCTAACTGTACTTGCCACATCATCATACATATGACATGTGGCAATTTTTTATTGGTCCAAATGGGTGCCAAAAATGCCAAACCTGAGTGACACATGGAAGCCTCTCATGTTGGCACATCAATATGATGACATCACCCTATGCTAACTTAACTATACAAATGGTCCATGTATCAGCCTATGGGCTTGCCATGTGGCACCCTTATTTTGCCTTCTGCCCTATTTTTGTTGAAACTTTGAAAAGCCATAACTTTCTCATACTACATCCATTTGAGGTGATTCACACATCGTTAGAAAGATTTCACCAAAGTCTATGCAATGGATTCATTTTCATTATCATTTGAGAGGATCATTTTTTGAGCGTTCCAGATCCTCCTAGATCACACCTCCCCATTGAAGTACTTCTGGACCTCCAAAAGTACGGATTATTCATAAATGAAGTGAGGGTACTTCCGCCTCACTTGTCCAGTATCATCCATCCTTCCTACTTGGATAACGAGTCCTTGACTCATCACAACAATAATTAAGATTGAAACAACATTGTTGACCAAGTTAACCATTCCCTTAAATTCACAAACTCCGTCATTTATTGTTGCAGCTACTAAACATACTCCACTGATTAGTAGTAAACCAAACAACAAAACCGAATATACATATGTGGAAGAGAATGAACCATCAACATATTTTCCCTTCTTAATAGGAACACCATCAACCAAAGGACCTATTTTTAGTTTCAACCATAGGCTGTAAACATGGATCTTGGATACTAGCATTAACCAGTATTTCCACATGCCCTGTAGTGACAACTTTCAAATTCGTCTTCATCTGATGATCTCTCACAATGAATTCAATCCCATCCTTGAAAATTTGATACTTTTTTTGTTCCCTGTAGAAAATAGCCTTCCTGTCATACAAGTACAGACTTTCCAAAACCATCCCGTAAATGTCAAATGGAACCACGTCTAACTCCACCTCATCGATGAAATTAGACATGATCTCAAACTGTAACTTGCATTGCTTAGTTACCTGTAGCTGAGCATTATCACAAATCCAACCCAAAGGATACGGTCTTGGATGAGGCCTAGTTTCCAATCCCAAATTTTGAACAACTTTCTCTGAAATAAGATTTACTTGTGATCCACTATCAACAAGTGTATAAATCTTATTGTTCTTTGCGATAACTTGTAAATGAAACAATTATTTTCTTTGCCTTCCATCAGTGATTATATTAGCCTTTGAAGAAGAAATATGTGAACTAGAACTAGAAACAAAGAATATACCTTTAATGCCCATAGCTGTAACTTTAGAATCTAATCCAAGATTCTGAACTATGGTTGTGGCCTTCTGTTTACCTTTGTCCTTGAACTTATTTGGTAGCCTCTTTGGATGCAACTTCCAACATGTTGCCTCCTCATGTCCTTTCTTCTTGCAATGAGAACATGTAGGCTTCTCTTCTTCTTTTTCCTTTGATTTCTTCTCGAAGTTATGTGACTTCTCCAAATGATTCTCGAAGTTATGTGGCTTTCCTTTGCTTTTACTACCAGTTCCCTTGGCCTTCTTTCGATCCTCGTACATTTCTTCCACCATGGCCTTCATTATCATGAATGTGGAAAATAATGCTTCTTTAGTACCGAAAGGATTTGGATTAGAAGAATCCTCGAACCAATCTCAGGAATGTACTCTTCAAATGATCCTTCACGAAGCTTGAGTTTGGACCTCATAAGCATTCACCTACAAATACACGTCAAAACCAACTCTGATACTACATGATCTGAAAATCCTTAGATGTCAATTAGTTCTTAAGCAGACACTAAACATCCGACCAGATTCGGGAAATTAAGATCGTTATGACTATTTGCAAAATATCATGTGAAAATGCTTATTTATCCATATCTTCATTAAATGATAAATATAAATTGCGTAAATAATGAGTGTCAAAATAAAGAGAAATAGAGACAACAAATAAAAAAATTCATTACACAGTTTGATAACGAAGTTCACCCGTCTTGGGCCATGTCTTTGGGTGTGTTTCCAAACAATGAGACCGCTCTATTTATGTTCAAATGCTTGATACAATCATGACTTATACTGGAAAATTTGAAGACACCCTTCAATTCTACTGCCCAAACCCAGAAACAGAGGTTACCACTTAATTCCTCACGAAATTATGAGAAAAATGAGTATAAACTTGACTATGTTCTGAATAGGTGCTCAAAGACCCCCTTTTGCACGCATAATGAGACTATGGGTCTCATACATGAAAAAATGGATTAAGATCTTCGTACATAGAACTTTAGCACAAAACTAACATCACCATCAAATTCCTCTTGAAATTCCGAGAAAAATGAATATAAACACTCTATACTTCTCTTAAAGAACTCTATAGTGTGCAAAACAAGACACATCTTAGAATAGGGACACCTCTTGCACACAAAACGAGGAAAATTATCTTTTGGCACAAATTCCAATGCTCCAATTCTCCAACTTGGCACACATTTCCATGTTCATACAAAGGTCGAGAACTGTGTTTATATAGGGCTAGGTCGACCACCCGACCCCCCTATATACCAGGGATGTATTTATTAACACTTTAAATATAATTTGTTGGTTGTTGTAATCAACTGACAAGTGTGGCACATTAGTAGGAGGATATTATTAAGTCATTGGAATATCCTCCCAGAGGTCATGGGTTTGATTCCCATTCGACCCAATAGATTTTATACTCTTTAGTCATTATTGGCCATTTCAGTGTTGCCACGTGGTGGCCATTGATTGGTCCACATGGTGCCACATCATTGCCTGCATCATCTACACAATCACCTCCCTAGTATTTTCCATGTCACCTGCCACATGTCTTCCATGTCAACATACCTATGCCATGTCACCTTGCTGACTATACCTACCACGTCATATTACATATGACACATGTCAATTTTTTATTGGTCCAACTGGGTGCCAAAAATGCCAGATCTGAGTGACACATGGTAGCCTCTCGTGCTGCCATGCTAGCATGATGATGTCACTCTGTGCTAAATTAGTTGTATGGATGGTCCATGTGTCATCCTATGGGATTGCCATGTGGCACCCTTATTTTTTCTTTTGCCATGTTTTTGTTGAAACTTTGAAAAGCCATAACTTTCTCATACTACATCCATTTGAGGCGATTCACACGCCGTTGGAAAGATCTCGCCGAGAGCTACACAATGGATTCATTTTCATTAGCATTTTAGAAGATCATTTTTTTAGCATTCTGGATCCTCCTGGACCATAAGGAAATACAATTTTTAGTTTGATGCTACTCTACATGAATTGCATAGTTTTCCACAATATTGAGTGAACATTCATTCCTAACATGTTTTTTTGTGCTTTTAGGATAAAAAAATAGTTAGATATTTTTTTGTCTTTTATTTCTTCCTCTTTATTTGCATTGTATCCATTTGCATAGACAACAAATGTAAAATGTCAATTTCCATATCCTCTAACAAACTTCCTATTTCATTTTTTGCGAGAGTTGCAAATATGGATGATTGTGGGGAAATACTCCTACACCCTTGCTTTTCTTGCTTGTAGATCCAGAGTAGTTTTTGAACACTTGCTCGATATCTTCATAATCCAACTAGAAGATGTATCCATTTGAAAGGAGGTTCATAGTCTCCACTAGTTTCTCTCTTAGTCCTCTAAGAAACACAAATTTTAGGTAGTTGTCATCCAATGTGCAACTATCGACCCTGTTGTAACTAAGTTGGAATATTTCTTCATAGTCTTCCATGGATTTATTCTCTCCTTGGACCATTATAAAGATATCCTATCTAGTATATTTGGCTTTACAATATTCCTTATATTTCTCAATGAAGGTTTGCTCCATTTGCTCCCAAATTTTAATACTATTCCCCTCTAAACTCATAAACCATATAAAGGTTGATTCCTTCAATGTCGAAAGGAAAAACTTGAGCTTTTGAGCTCTACTTCATAGTCATAAGTTCTACAACTAACCTTAAATTCAAAAAGGAAATTATTAGGGTCCTCTGTAGGAAGGCCATGAAAAAATGGGAGAGCAACAAGATTAATATTTTTCATCCTCATTTATTCATTAATTTCCCAAATTGGGAACTCAAACATCTCATGTTATTGTTCTCCTTCTTTAGCCATGGTATGATGAGACGAAGATTCTTCACTTTGTCCAATTTCTTGATTAGCAAAAGGATTTACAAAAATCCCTACTCCTTCTTGAGGTAATTCAACAAATTCTTCATTAATTTGTTGGATGTCTACTTCACATTCCTCTTATTGTTGTCCTTGTTCACTTGTACATGCTTCAATTACACCAGAAATATGTGTTTTTGATAAAAATCTACCAAATATATCTCTAGGTTTATGCATGCAATCTAATGAGTGTTTTTCTTTTTCTTTTTTTTTAAAGATCAAATTAACTTAAGTGTAGTTTTTAGAACCTCCCCTACAACGATGTCAAAAAGTGATGGGACAAAGAACTACACAAATATTATTGAACTCCTCAATTTAAATTTAGTTTATAAATCTAGGAATGTGCTTCTTTATGGGGTACTATGCACTGTATATGAAACTACATGATTGTAATATGAATCGTGAATTGATGAACTAAATGCAATCTAATGCTTTGCTTGAATGATATGTTGGGTTCCTTCCTTCACTCCCTCTTCTGTGAGAAGAAAAGGAAACTATACTTGGATGGAAACTACAATATTGAATCAACAAAAGGATTTTGAAAAGTAATGAACTGACGTGTCGTAGGTTCAAAAACCTCTTCATCATCATATATCATAGGCTAACTATAGGAATGTATTCAAGTGACACATATCTAAACTTATCTAAGGAACTTGGTAATGAAATGATGTAAAGACTAATGTTGCTTACTAGAGGTACATAATTCATAAATAAATGAGATGCCCAATCGTATTCCCTTATATTCTAACTATCCACCCACTAGGGTGGTGATCGACACTCTTAAAAACCAAGTCAAGAAATAGGGGATAGAGGAGGTGGTTATCGTTGTTCTCTTAGATAAAATAGATAGTTTAATAAGATCATTCAATCAATAGATAATAACTCAGCAATGATTAATTTCAGATCCAAAAGATGTAGACCAAGATGTTGAACACCATAATCATAAAGCTACAAATGTTGTAATCAATAAAGGAAATTGTATGATTGAAACAACAAGAAGGGAAATTGTAAAACTAAATAAAGGCCATTGAAGTAGTTCTCATAACAAAACTACATAAAACTGTAACCTAATGCATAATTGTAAGTATTACAACTAAAAGGGTTCCTTGCATTCCCTTGAGTGGTCCCTACTCAAGGTTATCACATGAACCCTTAAGAAAACCACCAAATACTCAAACCTAGAAAAACAATCTTCCTTATTCAAAAAATCAAAATTATAATAACACGAGTATCTCTACAATTCAAATGCACTATATGGAAGTTGTTTATACCAAGATAAACTTCCTTCCTTTCTTCATCCTATCCTTACTTTGAAAACTCTAACTAGATATTCATTCAATCATTAATTGAAGGATGATTGTCTCTTTGATTCCTAAAATTAAGCAACCTTGCTTCAAGGGACATGTTTTCTCCCTCCTACACTTTGAATGCCTCCAACAACAAATAAAATGAGGATGTTGGCACCCAAAGTTTTGGGTTAATATCGCATGCACACACAAATGAAGTTGTGCATGCTCATTCTAGTTTTATGTGCACCTAATAATATGCACAAGGATTGACAAGAAGTGCGTGCCAGTTCAAGTTTTGACAAGTTTTGTTAATGCATGCTAAAGTCTAGTCCTCCCAGTGTGCGCAAGTTCAAATTTTGGATGCGCACCAGAAATCAAGAAAACACACGCCAGAATCAAGAAAGGAATTGTCGAGAAATCTCCGCGAATGATTACTGTCAGCAACACAAGGGAACGTGGAGCAGGCAAAATATAAGATGGTGAGGCATTTAAGATGGCCCCAATTCCAGAAAGGATACGCAGAATGCAGGTAGGTGGCAGAAGCATGCGAGATTGTTAGTTAGTAGATAAATTGGAGCAAAAGTGACAGAGATAGAGCTCTAGATCCGAGAAGGATATAAAAGGAAGCAAGGATTACAAAGAAGAGGTTGTTGTTGTTATCGAGTTTATTCACTGGGTCATTGTTGTTGCCTATTTTTGAATAGCTTGCTCTGAGTCTCTGTAGTATTGTAATGTTGTAATGCTTTTGATTGTAAGTTTGAGTCTGTCACATGTATAAGTTATAAAAAAACGTGCATGGTGCAATGTATTGTAAATATGGGGGGTTATATAAAAAAGATATGAGGCTTTGTTGTTGTCAAGTATGTTCTGCTTAATGTATGCATGTGTTTGATGGAATGAGGAGAATAATAAAGATGTAGTGATTCTGAGTTATCATGTGTTCCTCATGTGGTATTTGGATATGTGTGTGTATTTATTTAGTATAGTAATAATAGTAACTTGTAAGCTATGAAATGTATGAATATAAACCCTGATGGATCTCAAAGTGTTTATCCCTTTATCCCCGACACAAAACTAGATGATTTCTATGATCCTCATAGCATCTCGGGTGAGACTTTCTTAAGCCTTGGATGAAGATCGATATGTCGATGCTTTGGGGTTTTGGTTGGTCAAATCTTGACGAACCCTGGGTATTAACCCCCCATCGTTAAGAAAGACGTGCACAAGCGTGAAATGACCCAACAAATGGTTTCGTTCTCGGGATATAAAAGTCTTGTATTGAATGATGAAGGCAAGAAATGAGGTGGCATCCATCTTGGGAGGAAATTCAATATTAGCTTACTGCAAAAAAACATGAGTTTTCCCAACGAGAAACTCAAGGTATGAGAGTAAATGTGAAGCGATGGAAAGATAAGTATATCTACACCGATATGCATGAGATTTTATTTGTTGAATTTCCCCATATGTTGTATGAATGGCTGAAGAGGAAAACTACTACAAATACTGCTTTGAGGCCTCTAGAACCAGTAGTTTGGGATGAAGACACACTTGATAGGCTGAAGGCATTGGACAATAAGTGGACTCGAGCCATTAATTTCTAGTTTTCTCAAGTAAAGGAGGGGTATATTATTTAATTTGTTGTGGAGTACACTAATTATTTCAATGAGGCTGAAAGAAAGTTTGTGGAATGTCCTAGGAAACACATGTTGAATAAATCCCACTTTGGATAAAGATGTTGTTTGTGGAGAAGGGGCTGATTTGCATGGAGCTTCACAAGAATGATGAGTAAAATCCCCTAGCACTGGGGGGGATTACAAAGATGGGGGAAAATGAAGAAGGAGTTGGATCTGTTGAGGAGGATCCATAAGTTGTTGAAATGAGGTGAGGAATGGAATTGGCCCAGAAAAGCATAGCAGAGAGAGAGAGAGAGTCGACAGATACGTAAGAAGGTTTGAGTTGGGAAGGAAAGCGAAACAAAGGAGCGGAAAGAATGTAGCCAAGGGCGCGCAATGAGGAGTTGATCCCAGGATGAAGAGAAAGGATACCACACCAGGAGGAAGTGTTGAAGTGTGTGTTGTACCAGAGAGGAGAACAGATGAGGATAGGCCTGCAAAGAGGCTCAACATTGAGAGTAGGGTGTCCAATGGGGATACCAGTAGTAGTAGTATTAGGAGGAGGAGGAGGAGTAGGAGTAGGAGTAGTGGTAGTCATAAGAGGGGCCTTATAAATGAAGTTCAAACCCCTTGGTTGTTGTGGAGTGCCACAACCTCAGAGGAAGATGAGGCATAAAGTAGAGGCCTAGGAGAAGGAGAGGAATATGGAGGATCCCCTATTGGTGTGGAAGAAGAATTGGAGATAATAGATGGTCTTGCATGGCTATAGGTGGGAAAATATCTAGGTAACCTCACAAGAAATGTCAGAAGAATATGGCCTTACCTCCCCCTTGAACCAACCCCCTTGTGCATTTGTAATCAAGAAGAGATTAGAATAGGAGAAATAGTAGAACGAGATAAAAGAGAACAGATGAGTGAAGAATAAGGCAAAGTTAGTGCTACTTCACCAAGGAGAGTATCAATGTTGAGAATCCCAACACCCCGCAATTAGATCAAAGGAGTTAGTTCAAGATTGAAGATGGAAAATTAGGATAGTACCCTGAGGTTACATGTGTTCCATGGAATGGGTAAGGATGATGTGGTACAACATTGGTTCACGTGAAAAGCGATATCATTTGTGAAGAGGATCACAGATGAAGCAACAAAGATTGCGTAGCTAGAGACCATGTTAAGGGATAAATCCTTGACATGGTACATGAAGTACAAGGCCACTACGCCCACAGAGCAGGTGAGGTCCTTGACAGAGATCAAACGAGATCTACTTAAGGAGTTCCAGAAACCTAAGTCAGAGTCTCAATGTATTACATAAATCAAGGAGATTAAGAAAAAACAAGGAGAAACCATGTGGGACTATGATCAATAGTTCAATATTTTGTTGGATAGGCTGATATTTCAGATCCAGGATGTACATCACAAATAATGGTTCATTATGGAGTTACTCCCCCATATCTGAGTCTCTCTCACCCAACAAAAGGTGTTGACTCAAGAAAAGGCCATGGAGATTGTAATGTGCTTGGAGGCTACACCAAGAGGGGTAGAGGTGTCAACAAGATTGGCGTAGGTGCAATTGCAATTGGCCAATATAACGATGAAGTTGTAAGACATGGAAAAGACAAAAGTTGTGTGTGAGTACATATGGTGTACCACATGTCGATTGGAGGGGAATCGCAGGGACAAGTCCCCTATACTTGGAAACCATGTGGTGAGGGAAACACTAAGTGCATTTCCAACTGAGCCTCAGGTAGAGTGGTGTGATATTTTAAGATAGTGAGGTCATGTGCCACCCCATTTTCCAACTTTGAAGAAGTACCAAAAGACACATCATACTATGTTCTGTGAATTATGCAGCTCTGTGGGCCATGTTGTCAACAATTGTTGGTCACTCTAGTTGATGCAAGATAATACCCACAATGCATTCTAGGTACAAGAAGAATAGAAGGGGGGTGATTGTGGCATTTCTAAGAGAGACAGATACCAAGGAGGTCCTATAGGTGGATATGGGCATGGTCTTGAACGAGGATATGGAGGAGGGGGAGGCATACCCCCCACTTGTTTCAATTGTGGAGATATTGGTCATGTATCAAGGTTTTCTACCAAACCACATGTGCTTTGTGCATACTATTATAGCC
>JZKD02S0494089.1:0-17018 GCA_000966675.3 Picea glauca
AGGAGATTGCTACAACAAATTTATTCCAAAGAATTGTTTTTTGTTTGAAGTTATCTCATGCCCATTATTGAGATCTGAAAACCTTTCGCCTCTTTGTTTCCAACTTGCAAATTTCAACTCTCTTCTCTACAAATTTGTGGCCTTTATTTTTGAGAGATTTTGTGTTACTTCTTAAAAAAAAAAATAATGATCCCATCTCTACCAATGCAATATGGTTGCGATTCTTCTCATTGCACAATATGATTTAGTCGAAATCTTTTCAATGAACTCCTTGCACCGTTGCAATCCGGTCAACCCCTCACTGCAATCTCATTGCACTGTCATGATTTAGTTGAACCCACTGCAAATAGTGGCATCTCTGCTACAATTCGTTGCCTATTACACTGTAATTTCCAGCCCTTAAAACCACGGTAACACGATGTCATGATCCACTAGTAACTTTTATTCTGATGAGCTTTTCCCTCTGCGTTATTTTATTTTATCTTGGTGGCATATTTTTTGGGAGAAACACTCGCAGCCTTCACTGTATTCATTTCCATTCACAGATATAGAGTCGTCCTTTACTTCCCAGAAAAAACAAAGAATAAAAATTGATATAACAGCGTTTCAAAATATCTACCAAGAAGCCAAGACTACACATCATTTTCAAGTGATTGCCGATCAGTAACTCACTTGTTAGAGGATAGTTCAATTTCAGCGTCCGCACTATACGCTCTGTTTTGAATACAATCTGTTTTGGATATCTTTGTAACAAGCTCCTCCTGTTGGACGCAATCATATTTTATTCCCAGAATTTATTGTATTGTATTGAAATTTGTTGTAGAAAATCTTGTTCATGTATTGTATGACTAATATTGGAAGAGGAGTAAAGATGTGAAGCACTGTTGTTGAACTTCAATTTGAAAATATTGACCCGAAAACGAGAACCAGAGGAAGTGCGACTGCTGCAGCCAATTGGTCGTAGCTAATATTCTCTCTTATCATTCTGTCGAAGCAAGTATATTAGGTCAATCCATTCTTTTTAGCGACCAAAAAGCACATATAATATTTGGTCAAAGATCTACACAGTTTTCACAAAGTGCCAACTCATTCCATTTGTTCCCTTTTTCAAGGATATTTTCGTTCTTAATAAAGGCCATGTCAATACAAGTAAATCTTTATGAAAAAGTGGCATATTCAAAGTATTTAAAATAATTTATTCATATATGCAATTGTAATTGCGAGTCATGAGAGACAATTGTCATTTTTTTGGGGGATGATGTATGTAATTGTAGCATCCCGCTCTTGCGCACATTGAGCGAACTTATTCTTTGAGGACACTTGCTTGCAAGTGATTTAGATAATTATACTATTGGGCATTTGATTATGATTATGAGGTGTTATGGATTGATGACATGTTATTTTGTTGTATTGACATAGACAGGTGCTATTGACTCGATTCTCTTGAGTGTGCAGGATTTTAGACCTCAAGGATGCAGAGGCATCGATGAAACCCTTGGACTATGGATCGAGTGAGGGAGTGGACTATTGGGGGTTTGATTGTTCTATATATGACATATGTGCATTTCATTAGATGTTATGATTATGGATTTTATTTCTGACATGATTCGTTGATGATGTAGGATGACGATAGCTTACTGACTAGACTCACATGTGGAGTAGAGGTGTCACACATGACTACTAGAGACGTTCAGGGAGAGGTGTGGACAACATCCTTGCCACAACCCACTAGCACTCCCGCCGTGGCTCGAACTGTAGGTTAACGATTACCTAGTTTAAGAAGACCCACGATGTCGTGAGGTCAGACTACGACAGTCGTTCACGATGATTCTAAGGGTCGTCCAATAAGGTTGGGGCCTTATCCTTAGAGGCTCTTAGTCTTCCACAATATCACCTGGTAGATTATTGACTCCAGGGGTTTTTGGTGTCTACCAAGTCAGTCAAGAGGCGAGTGGCACCCTTGGAGCACGTAGTGCATCTTGAAGGGCACATTGTGCAAGAAAAATAGAAAGATGCGAGTGACACCCTTGGAGCATGTAGTGTGTCCTGAAGGGCACATTGTGCAAGGGAAACATAATGAAGCAAGTGGCACTCTTGGAGCACCTAGTGCGTCCTAAAGGGCACATCGCGTGGTTAACTAATAAGTGAATAAACCTAGATGGCCTTAGAACGAATAATGTGATAAGAAAGATTTAAAAACAATTTCCCTAATTAAATGTTGTCCAACCTCGGAAATTAAAATCTATGTCTAAGTGATACTTGTCGTAATAATAATAATAATAATAATCATTAAACATGTGACGAAAAGGGGTTAAGAAATTCGATTAATTTATTAAATCAAATTATATTGAGGGACTTTTTAAAAGGGAATTGATTGTTTTTCTACATATGCTAAATAAAATTTATTAATTAAAAGGGAAGAGGGGTAAAAGGTAATTTTCTACACTTGCTAATTTGAGTTTTAGATAAAAAGGGAAAAGAGGGAAACTTGAAAAGAATTGGGAAACTAAGAGAAAAAGGGGGAAACATAAATAAAAAGGGAAACATAAAGAAGAAAAGCAGAATGACTAATTTAGTAAGGAATCTTTCCATTAAGAACTTTCTAAATTAAACTCAACTAAGAATTTAGTAAGGTTGTAAGTCATTAAAATGTGTAAGGGAATATGGAGACATCTAGGAGCGATTCTATGAATGCATTTAGGCAGGTGAAGGAAATAGTAGAAAATAATTAATTAATGAAATTGATTTATGGTGCAACTAAGGGGAGGGGTAACATGTGTACGGGGGAGGATTTTTCTGAGTTAATTTATTGAAAATTAAATTAAATGAGAATTTGGGAAATAAATCATTTAAAAACTCTATATAAAGGATGGAGGAGGAGGAGTATAGATCTCTTCTTGGATGTGTAATGCTACGTTGCATAATTTTAGACTTGACTGACTTATCTTGTGGGAGTTGGGATACCCAGCTCGGTGACGAGTGGTAGCTCGGCCTTGCAAGGTGAGCTGGGAGCTAATTGTTTCTTGGTTAGTGTGTGTAGCCCCTTTGCGGCTCGAGGGGCTAAGGGGGAAGAAGAGTACCCCTAGCGCTGGCTGGGAGGTACCGGTGAAGTCACAATGGTCGACAAGTGGGAGAGGGATGGAGTGAGTAGGACAATGACAATGATTCATTTCTTTACTTTTAATTGTGCAAAGAAAGTTTTTTACTTTGCATTTTAATCGAGAACTTAAATTCACCATAGCCTTAAGCTCACTGCCTGAATTGATTCCCTTGGCAATCGATCCCTGAATGTTGTGACTGTCCTGTTGGTTTGATTGATTACGGTGAAGAGTTTTTGCTTTATCTTTCATGCTCATCCTTAGATCATTATTCCACGCCTAAGTAGTCGGCCAAGAGCTGGATCGACGGTTGTCACTTCGATGTTAATAGACTTATATATACTAATGCCCTGCTTTTCTGTGCATGGATGATGAACAAATGATAGTTTTCCCAGCTGTCTACCCTTATTGATTTTTCCAGGTTAAATGATTGTCTTGTGCCTTGTTGTGATTGATTACCTCTGCGATTGTTTATCTTTTCTCTTAGCGAACCTCTTATTATCTTTTGTGTTTTAATCTCTGTGTTTTCACCTTTTTCACCTTTATTTTTCCCATCATTCAACACACTCTTCTTGGCATATTACACCCAATGATTTGTGTTCATTGTTAGCACAAGAAATCCATAATTTAATCTCCGTTTTCAATGCTTCTGGCCTACGAATCTTTCCCTGTGTTATATATTACTTTTGATGGCGAATTTACCATTTACTTGGACAACGTTTTTCATTGACTGTTGTTAATTAACCATGGATTTACCAAGCATTTTCTACTAGTTGTTGTGCCTATGTTCTTTTTTTTAACCACAAATTGCCAACAAACTCCATTATGGTGCCCTGCGTTTTCTTTAACATTTATATGACAACGAACTTATGTTATCATTGACAATTTTATATTGCGATTTATGCTATTGACAACAAAGGCATTTTATTATACATCATTAGCATTTTAATTTGATTGATGGTCTCCCATTCAAATGTAGACAACGATTTTATTTAAATTGATTACTGTTGTGTTTGACCATGTTATCATCCTATATATTCAGCTAGACAACAATTAAGGTATCAATGTACAACCTTTACATATTGGCAACAAGTTTTATAACAGAATGGTTATTACAAAGTGAATTTATATAATGGAAGGACAACGAATGGATTGTTGCACTTTGGTTGTGCCAATCATGGTGTTTCTACTACGTATTGGGGTGTTTTCACTGTGTAAAGGTGTGGTGTTCTACTGCGCATTTGGTGGTGATTTGATGGTGTAACATGTGGCGTTATAATGGTTGTGAAATGTTTCCCCTTGATTTTAGACTCTGTGTATTTGACTGCAATTTCCCTCCTCACTGCATTAACCACAACAATTCAATTGTATCTACCTAACATTTTCAGACTGGAAATCGAGGTCGAGTGGGCTCCTTCCTTAACTTGGTGCTTGTGTTGAAAACTTGGTGTGAGGCATGACTTGAATATCGATGCTTCATGAATTTCTCACTGATTGTTGGGCCCTTGATTTATTCTTAGATTTTGTTCTTACTTTGAATGACCGTAGATTTTTTTTTACTAAGTGAGAATTCGTGGTATTGGCGGTTGCAAATAGATTTTGACAGTCTATCTATACTATGCCCGTGAATTTATTTATGTCGGCATATTCTTATTAAATGTTGTGTCTACATTTTTCATTTTGGTTAAGTTTGCATCCCTTTTAAATATTAAGCCTGCATTGGATTTGTCTGCGAAATGTTATATTTTTGGATGGTGTTTTACCTATGTTTTTACCAAGAAATTTCCTTGTAATACCTGTAATATACAAGTGAATTTTGTGGTGATATACCAACGACATTCATTTCTTTTTTATGGTAAATTAATACCTTGGTCACCTGTGTTTTGTTTTGTTCACAATGAATCCTAGGTAACGTCTTTAATAACAGGGATTTATTCATTCCTCTTACCTCTGAGCCTGTTTATTTCTGCGCTCAAACAACCCATAAGTTCACTTTGCGTTTCCATTAATTAGACAATGACTGTTGTCTTAAACAAAGTTCCTTTTCTTTTTGATAGCATTTTTATGATAGTTTTTATTGACAATGTATCCAGGAGTTTCAATGAGCGCTACATCATAGTTTAGCTCTACCATTCACCTGTATATTACTTTCCTTCCTCACCCTTTGATATACTTTGCCTATTACATGCACCTTGGCTGAGTTTATTAAGCTGACAACATTTTTTATATGTGGGTAATCGACTTTACACATCCTCTGGCAGCGCATCCCTGTGATCTAGACAACTATTTTGGTAGACAACAATAGCATAAATTGTTGGCCAGTGAATTATATTGTTTGCTCATTAATAACTTCTTCACCTAAACCTTCTTCTAGTGGAACTTTTAATCCAACCTTTACTTACACTCAAATACCTTAGTCTTTTACCCTTTTAAGTAAAGTGAACCTTGAAAGAAAATAGAAGTAGATTGTTAAAGAATTTATAATTTTCTTTAAATCATAAATGATGTAAAAGTTTAATATTTTGATTTTTAAACTTAATAGGATTATATTTTGTTAGACAGAAGTTATATTGTTCAATTAATAGGATTTTTTGACAAAGTGGTTTTGGCATATTAGTTTAATATCTTGCGCAAGATTAATGCCAAAGATATTAGTAGTTTTGCTAAAAAATTAATAGTTTAACATGAATTGGCTACTATGCGGCTTGTGCCTGAAATCAAACTGTAAGGGTTGGTTTCACCACTTGGGTTGCCTCGTACGATTCAAGAATCCTTTGGTCATTTGTGCAAGTTATTTTTGAGTGGTGTCACCTTGCGTCTTGTTGACATGTTGCTTGGGTTTATGGGTATTGTCTTGCTTGTGTCGGGTGGGTAGTTGTTTCTATCTGTCTTGATTTTTGCATGTTCATCGGATGCATGGTGTGCTATTGAGCGGGGTCATCAGTTGTCTATTGCATGAATGCGTAAGTTGTGTTCGTCGCCAAGTTGTGTCGTTTACCTGTTGTCCTTGATTGCCTTCCTGCTGGAATTGTTTTTTTTGTGTCACTTGTAGTCATAATGACGAGGTTGTTACATATGGTATCAGAGCGGGTTCAACCCTGTGACTGTGGATCACCATGATTTCCACTGCAGTAAACCCTCGATTCTTAACTTAACGCTAATTAAAACTTTAAACTTCCCATGCGATAAGTAAGGTTAGATGACACCATAGAGATTAACGGTGTGGTGTCGTGGAAGGAGGTGTGACGCCTCCAGAAGTGCCTACGCCCTCAGACTCTAACCTGCAAGGGGGAGGAACAAGCCCTTGGGATGGATTCAATTGTTGTAAGGGATGATGATGGTAGGACTAGGGTCCTTCGAGATATTGTCGGAGGCCTTGATTCACCATCTGTACTGAGATGAGGCTAGGGCGCCTATACCCTTGAGGGTTCGCAACGCGCCCCCTCCAGTACCATTAGCATTCATAGATAACTCGAGATGGATGAGTTCTCAAGTCTACGGGTTCCTCAGATAGTACAGCCATCAAGGTATGGTTGGAAAATTTTGGCAATGCACTTTGAACTGTGCAACTATACCTCCAACTTGAAGGTTCACATGGCAGTCTTTCAATTGAAGGGGAGAGCTCTTCTCTGATGAAAGAAATTCTTGCCACATTGAACATGGTTGTCTAAGACGTGTCATGGGAACTGTTCAAGGAACAGTTCCAGGAGAGGTATCTTTTGAGGAATTCATTGAGCACCAGCTCAACGAGTTCAACACCTTGTGACAGGGCAGCCGTACAGTGCCCGAGTACGAGGGCTATTTTTGGAGCTTCTTCGGTATGCTCCGCAAAAAATTATAAGGAAACTTAAGGTCAAGAAGTTCATGTTGGGCCTTAATGTTAGAATTCAACTTCTACTTCAGGTACGAGGATTACTGGATCGAAGAAAGTGTGTTGGATTATGGGGAGCCACATTGCCAGCGTGACTTCCCAGAGGAGAGGACTAGAGCATTGGGATCAACCAGACCCATTACCGTGGGATATTTGGGCACGACCCATCATATTCATGCATCGATGAATAGCGGTCAGGCAGAGCACTAGTCGAATGTTCTTGAGACGTCAGGTACTGTAATTGAACAAACCCTTAGTATTTTGATAAGATCCTGGTGCTATCGAGAGTTTGATTTTTGGTGCACCACTAAAGAGGATTAAGGTAAAGGAACTTGAACATGATGATTTTATATTTGTAGAGATGGCTTTGGGAGCCAAGCATAAGGTTGGGGGGGAAGCTTATGAGCTGTACCCTTAACTTGGGAGAGTTTGTTACCAAGGCCAACCTGTACGTCACGATCTTAGGATCTTATGACGTCGTGAATCGGTATGGATTGGTTGGAATCGCATGAGGTGATACTCAACTGTATGAAAAAACAGTTGAGCTTGGTCGATGATGCGGGACAGAGACACATGATTGTAGGATGGAACTAGGGAGTTTCCCTGAGGTTGATCTCTTCCTTCCAGTTACGGAAGAGCATGCGCTAGGGATGTAAGCTTTATGTGATGCTTGCATTAAATGAAAAGGGAATAGAAAAAGGTATAGAAAACCTTACGGTGGTGAGAGAGTTTGCGGACATCGTCTCGGAGGAGTTACCGGGGATGCTTCTAGAGAGGGAATTGGAGTTTACCATAGACCTAAAACTAGAGACTGAACTAATAGAAAGAATGCCTTATCAGATGTCAACCCCATAGTTACAAGGGTTGAGAATGCAACTGAAGGAGCTGTTGGACCTAGGACTTATACGCCCAAGTGTGTCACTATGGGTCATGCATGTTATTTTCATACGAAAGAAGGATGGGTTGTGGAGATTCTACATTGACTATCATCAATTGAACAAGGAAAAGATCAAGAATCAACATCTGTTGCTGAGGATTTATGATATGTTGGATCAAATGAAGGGTGCGACGGTGTTTTCAAAGATCAATTTACGATTAGGGTATCACTAGTTATAGATCAAGGTGGATGACATTCCTAAGACCACATTTAAGACGATCTTTTGACATTACGAGTTTATTATTTTACCGTTTGGACTGACAAATGCTCCAGGGGTATTTATGATTTTGATGAACGGGGTGTTCTTCGAGTACTTGGACAAGTTCGTCCAAGTTTTCATTGAAGATATTTTGATTTACTCTCAGACGATGGAGGAGCATGATGATCACTTGCGCTTGGTACTACAGTGTCTGCGAGAGCATAAATTGTATGGGAAGTTGTCCAAATTCTCATTTTATCAATCAAAGATACATTACTTAGGGCATGTCATCTCTGATGAAGGTATCACGATGGATCCTGCAAAGGTTGAGGCTATTATGGAATGGCTTGTGCCAATGAATGTCCTAGAAGTGTGTAGCTTCATGGTTTTATCAAGATACTATCGACGATTCATCGAGGTATTTTCGAAGATAGAAAATCCAAACACGAAATTGCATAAGAAGAACAAGAAATTTGTTTGGACTGAGAAACGCACAGAAACATTTCGAAGGCTAAAAGAGTTGTTGAAAACAACACCGATACTAAAGGTCCATGACATGTATGTAGACTTATTGGTATGCACTGACACATCCAAGGGAGGCTTAGGCAAAGTCTTGATGCAAGACATTCGATTGATCGCTTACACCTTGAGGAAACCGAGAATGCATGAGGAGAACTATGCAACACAGGATTTGGAGTGTTAGCCATTGTATATGCCTTGAAGGTTTGGCAAAACTGCCTTGTTGGATGAAAAATTGAACTAAAAATGGACCACTGTGGAGTACAAAACATCTTTACATAAAGGAACCTAAACACGCGACAACGACGTTGGTTGGAATTGCTTAGCGAGTACAATTTCAAGATTACTTACATAAAGGGAATAGTGAACTGAGTGGCGGATGCATTGAGTTAGAGACCTTGCATATTTTTGGTGTTGCCTCTTCAGATGAATCTACGTGAAAAGATTCTAACTTTACAGTGTGACGATGACTGGTACAAGGAAGTCAAGGATTTTATCGGACAAAACACAATGATGGTACCAAGATTTGAAGGATTTACGTTTGACGACGATGGATTATTGAGGTTTAAAAATCAAATTTACGTACCATCGAATGCCGAGTTGAGGAGTTTGATCATGAACGAGGCTCACAGAGCAATGTACATGACCCACCCAGGAGTCACGAAGATAAGGGCGGACCTCAAACCCTTATTCTTCTGGAAATGAATGAAGGAATACATAGTCAAATATGTGGCCAGATGTCTAGAATGTCTACAGGTAAAGGCTTAACATAGACATCCATCAGGATTACTATGGCCACACTCTATTTTAGAATCAAAATGGGAGGTTATTTTTATGGATTTCATAGTTGGATTGCTAGTGACAGCACAGAGACATGACTCGATTTTTGTGGTAGTCAAAACTCTGAAGAAGAGTGCTCATTTTATTCCTATGCATACAACATATCAGGCACATGACATAGCTAGATTTTTTCATCAGTGATATTGTGAGGCTGCATGGTGTGCCTAAGAGGATTATATCTGATCGAGGATCGGTGGTTACTGGATGATTTTGGACTAGTTTCCAAGAGGCCTTGGGAACCCAACTTAACTTTAGTACTGCATATCACCCAGAGACAGACGAGTAGGCCAAATGAACAAACCAAATCTTGGAAGACATGTTGTGCATGTACGTAATGGACCAACAAAAGCATTGGGAAGAATTCTTACCACTGGTAGAATTCACGTATAACAACAGTTATCAAGGCACCATTATGATGGTGCCTTTTGAGTTTCATTATGGGAAACCATGTTAGACGGCTTGAGGATAAGGTCCTAGTGGGACTGGAAGTGATCCAAGCAATGTAGGATAAATTGCAAACTATAAGACAAAGGATCAAGGAAGCGCATGATCGACTGACGAGTTATGTCGATGCGCATCGTGTTGACCATAGTTATGATGTGGTGATCGAGTATTCTTGTGGGTGAAACTGTATAATAGTTCAATCAAGTTTTGAAAGGGTCCTAAACTCTCTCCTAGGTTTGTGGGACCTTTTAAGATTATGGAGAGAAAGGGGCCTATGGCCTATCGACTAGCCTTGCCTGATTATTTGAGACGTATGCATGATGTTTTTCACGTATCTATTTAGAGACATTATATTAGTGATCCTACACATGTTATTGACATGAGTTCCTTGCAGGGATCAAATGAGGGGGCACTCACATATGACTTGATCCACATCCTAGATCATCACATTCGACATCTACAACGTTGAACAGTAGATCAGTTCAAGGTCCAGTGGGACAAATATAGTCCGAACTCGACGACCTAGGAGGACGCATATGATATGCGCCAACAATTTCCATTTTTTTTTGATGGATAGACTTATGATACTGTGATACACATTATTTTGGCACTTATATACTGTAAAAATTTGAGATAAAGTTTAAATGAAGAGGGGGTGTATGTAGCATCCCGCTCTTGCACACACTGAGCAAACTTTTTCTTTGAGGAAACTTTCTTGCAAATGATCCCGATTATTATACTATTGGGCATTTGATTATGATTATGAGGTGTTATAGATTGATGACATGTTATTTTTTTTTATTGACATAGACAAGTGCTATTGACTCGGTTCTCCTGAGTGTGCATGATTTTGGACCTTAAGGATACAGAGGCATCGATGAAACCCTTGGACTCTGGATCGAGTCAGGGAGTGGACTATTGGGGGTTTGATTGTTGTATATATGAAATATGTGCATATGATTAGATGTTATGATTATGGATTTTATTTCTGACATGATTCTTTGATGATGCATGATGACGATAGCTTGCCGACCAGACTCACATGTGGAGTAGAGAGGTCACACATGACTACTAGAGATGTTAAGGGAGAGGTGTGGACAACAACCCTACCATAGCCTACTAACACTCTCGTCATGGCTCGAATTGTAGGTTAACGATTACCTAGTTTGAGAACACCCACGATGTCATGAGGGAAGACTACGATAGTCTCTCACGATAATTCTAAGGGGTGCACAATAAAGCATGGGCTTTATTCCTTAGAGGCCATTAGTCTCCCCCAAGATCACCTAGTGGAGTATTGACTCCAATATTTTTTTATGTCTACCAAGTCATTCAAGAGGCGAGTGGCACCCTTGGAGCACGTAGTGCGTCCTGAAGGGCACGTTGCGCAAGAAAAACAAAAAAAGGCGAGTGGCACCCTTGGAGCATGTAGTGCGTCCTGAAGGGCATGTCATGCAAGGGAAACAAAATAAGGTGAGTGGCACCCTTGGAGCACCTAGTGCATCCTAAAGGAAACATCGCATGGTTAACTAATAAGTGAATAAACCGAGATGGCCTTAGAACGAATAATGTGATAAGAAATATTTAAAAACAATTTCCCTAATAAAATGTCGCCCAGCCTCGGAAATTAAAATCTAGGTCTAAGTGATACTTGTCGTAATAATAATAATAATAATAATAATAATAATAATAATAATTAAACATGTGACGAAAAGGGCGTAAGAAATTTGATTAATTTATTAAATCAAATTATATTGAGGGACTAAAATTTTAGAAGGGAATTGATTGTTTTTCTAGATATGCTAATTAAAATTTATTAATTAAAAGGGAAGAGGGGTAAAAGGTAATTTTCTACACTTGCTAATTTGAGTTTTAGATAAAAAGAGAAAAGAGGGAAACTTAAAAAGAATTGGGAAACTAAGGGAAAAAGTGGGAAACACAAAGAAAAAGGGAAACATAAGGAAAAAAAGCAGAATGACTAACTTAGTAAGGAATCTTTCCATTAAGAACATTCTAAATTAAACTCTACTAGGAATTTAGTAAGGGCGTAAGTCATTAAAATGTGTAAGGGAATATGGGGACACCTAGGAATGATTCTAGGAATTCTTTTAGGTGGGTGAGGAAAAGAGGAGAAAATAATTAATTAATGAAATTAATTTCTGGTGCAACTAAGGGGATGGGTGACATGTGTATAGGGGAGGATTTTTCTGAGTTAATTTATAGAAAATTAAATTAAATGGGAATTTGGGAAAAAAATCACTTAGAAAATCTATATAAAGGATGGAGGAGGAGGAGTATTGATCTCTTCTTGGATGTGTAACGTTATGCTGCAGAATTTTGGACTTGACTTACTTATCTTGTGGGAGTTGGGACACCCAACTCGGTGATGAGTGGTAGCTCAACCTTGCGAGGCGAGCTGGGAGATAATTGTTCCTTGGTTAATGTGTGTGGCCCCTTTGTGACTCGAGGGGATAAGGGGGAAGAATAGTACCCCTAGCATTGGATGGGAGGTACCTGTGAAGTCACAACAGTCGACAAGTGGGAGCGGGATGGAGCACGAGGGACAATGACTTGGAGCGATCGACATGGGCTATGATACGCATGCTTTTATTTTCAATGGTAGATTAATATTGATATTGTTCTTTGATTTATGTACTTTTAATTGTGTAAAGAAAGTGTTTTTCTTAGCATTTTAATCGCAAAATTAAATTCACCATAGCCTTAAGCTCGTTTCTTGAATTGATTCCCTTGGCAATTGATCCATGAATGTTGTGACTGTCCTGCTGGTTTTATTGATTATTGTGAATAGTTTGTGCTTTATCTTTCATCCTCATCTCTAGATCATCAATCCACGCCTGAGTAGTTGGCTAGGACCCGGATCGATGGTCCTCACTTCAGTGTTAATAGACCTATAGATCCTAATGCCCTGCTTTTCTGTGTGTGGATGATGAACGAAGGATAGTTTTCCCAGTTTTCTACCCCTGTTGATTGTTCCAAGTTGAATGATTGTCTTGTTCCTTGTTGCGATTGATTACCTCTGTTATTATTTATCTTTTCTCTCAGTGAACCATTTATTATCATCTGTGTTTTAATATATGCATTTTCACCCGTATTTTTTCCATCATTCAACCCACTCTTCTTGGCATCTTACACCCAACGATTTGTGTTGATTTTTAGCACAACAAATCCATAATTTACTCCACGTTTTCAATGGTTGTGGCCTACAATTTTTTCCCTCTCTGATTTATTACTTTTGATGGTGAATTTACCATTTACTTGGACAACGTTTTTCATTGACCGCTGTGCCAACGTTTTAATCAAACACCAAGTTTTTACCAGTGTTTTTATTGAATGTTGTACCTGAGTCTTAATCCACCTCAAAACATCTACTTGCATTTTTCATTGACTGTTGTTAACCAACCACGGATTTACGAAGCATTTTKCACTAGTTGCTTTGCCTATGTTCTTTTTTTTTTACCATGAATTGCTAGCGAACTCCATTATGGTACCCCACGTTTTCTTTAAAATTTATATGACAACGAAATTATGTTATAATTGACAATTTTATAACACAATTTATTCTATTGACAATAAATGCATTTTATTATACAACATTATCATCTTAATTTGATTGATGGTCTGCCATTTGAATGTAGACAATGATTTTATTTAAATTGATTACTGTTGAGTTTGACCATGTTATCATCCTGTTTATTCATCTAGACAACAATTAAGGTATTGATGTACAACCTTTACATATTGGTAGCGAGTTGTATAATAGTCTGGTTATTACAGAGAAAATATATATAATGGAAGGACAATGAATGGATTGTTGTGCTTTGGCTTTGCCAATCGTGGCATTCCTACTGCATATTGGGGTGTTTTCACTGTGTAAAGGCGTGTAATTCTATTGCTCATTTGGTGGTGGTTCGATGGTGTAACAGGTGGCATTACAATGGCCATGAATTGTTTCCCTTTTATATTAGAATATGTGTATTTGACTGCAATTTCCCTCCTAACTGCACTAACCACAACAATTCAACTGTATCTACCCAACATTTTCGGATTGGAAATCGAGGTCCAGTGGGCTCCTTCCTTAACTTGGATCTTCTGTTGAAAACTTGGTGTGAGGCATGACTTGACTCTCGATGCTTCATGAACTTCTCACCAATTCTTGGACCCACGATTAATTCTTAGATTTCATTCTTACTTTGAATGACCATGATTTTTTTTTTACTGAGTGAGACTTCGCGGTATTGGCGGTTGCAAATAGATTTTGACAGTCTATCTATATTATTCCCACAAATTTCTTTATGTCGGAATATTATTATTAAATGTTGTGTCTGCATTATTCCTTTTGGTTAATTCTGTGTCCCTTTTAAATATTAAGTCTACGTTGGATTTTTCTGTGAAATATTATATTTTTGGATGGTGTTTTACCTGCGTTTTTACCAAGAAATTTCCTTGTAATACCTATAATATACCGGTGAATTTAGTGGCAATATACCATTGACATTGATATACCTTGGTCACGTGTGTTTTGTTTTGTTGACAAGGAATCCTAGGTAACATCTTTAATAGCATGGATTTCTGCGTTCCTCTTACCTCTGCGCCCGTTTATTTCTGTGCTCAAACAACCCATAAGTCCACTCTACATTTCCATTAATTAGACAATGAATGTTGGCTTAGATATAGTTCCTTATTTTTTTGATAGTGTTTTTATGACAATTTTTATTGACAACGTATCCAGGAGTTTTAATGACCGCTACATCAAATTTTAGCTCTGCCATTCACCTATATATTACCTGCCTGCCTCATCCTTTGATTTACTCTGCGTATTACATGTACCTTGGCTGAGTTCATTACATTGAAAAAATTCTTAATATGTGGGTAATTGACTTTACACATCCTATGGCAGTGCATCCCTGTGATCTAGACAACTATTTTGGTAGACAACAATAGCATAAACTGTTCGCCAGTGAATTATATTATTTCCTCATTAAGAAATTGTTCATGTAAACCTTCTTCTAGTGGAACTTTTAATCCAACATGTACTTACACTCAAATACATTAAACTTTTACCCTTTTAAGTAAAGTGAACCTTGAAGGAAAATAGAAGTAGATTGTTAAAGAATTTATAATTTTCTTTAATTGTTAAATGATGTAAAAGTTTAAGATTTCAATTTTTAAACTTAATAGGATTATATTTTGTTAGACAGAAGTTATATTGTTGAATTAATAGGATTGTTAGGCAAATTAGTTTTGGCATATTAGTTTAATATCTTGCGCGATATTAATGGAAAATAGATTAGTAGTTTTGCTAAACAGTTAATAGTTTAACAATAATTGGCTACTATGCGCTTTCTGCCTAAAGTCGAACTGTAAGGGGTGGTTTCACCACTCGGGATGCCTTGCAGGATTAAAGAATACTTTGGTCAGTTGTGCAAGTTAGTTTTGAGTGGTGTCACCTTGCGTATTGTCGACGTGTTGATTGGGTTTATGGGTATTGTGTTGCTTGTGTCGGGCGACCAATCATTTCTATATGTCTTGCTTTTCACATTTTCATCTAATTGCATGGTGTGCTATTGAGAGGGGTCCTTGGTTGTCTTTTGCTTGAATCCATAAGTTATGTTCATCGCCAAGTTGTGTCGTTTACCTGTTTTCCTTGATTGCCTTCCTGCTGGAAAAAAAATAGTGTGTCTCTTGTAGTCGTAATGACGGGGTCGTTACAGTAATTTGAAGTGTTTACTTCAAATGGGGACAAGAAAAGTTTTTGAAAACACAGGTATTCCAAAAAGGGGAAAAACACCTTCAGTAAATACTCACACAACTAGATCAAAGATCAACACATCGATGTTTTGACGTGGTAAAATTCCTAAGGGGAAACATCCATGACCCCAGCCAATGCGGGGACTTGGAGCAGTTTATTAATGCAAAAGAAAAAAATTACAGAGAGATTTTACAAGAGATTTTCATACAATAGATCATCAGAAAATGACCCCCCATGCTCTTTAAATAGATATCATGAACCAATCGGGTGTTAAGCCATGAATCAATAGCTGTTAAGTTCGAGGAGAATATGAACCGTCAAATCACTCTATGTCAGGAACATATCGTGACCATCAAATTTCCTAACTAAAAATGTATACTAATGCATACTAAATAAACACACTAAGAAACACACTTTTACCTAACGACACATTAGACCATGTAGATATTAACTAACTCCTAAGTGTCTAAATATCCTAACAAAAAGATCATTGTAAAGTGGGTATCATTATTATATAATTTTGTAAAATCAAAGTAATATTTTTACTTTGAGGGGGGGGTGGGAATAGTGAGAGGAAAGAGAGAAACATTGTAATTTTATTTCTCTTGGTTACGAATAAATAAGTAGTGATAAGGAGTCAAATTTTGAAAATTTTAAGCAAATTGTATCAAGTTTTTTCAAGAGTTGACTAAAGCCAAGTACAAAGCTCAGTCACTCTTCTTCTCAAATGACTATACAAGGGTCAAGTCCAATCCCTCATAGATCGTATTTTTGCAGTGCAACATGTGGTGTGTTTCTTTCATTTTCTTTTTTTTGTGGTGCATGATCCTTTTTGGTGCATAAATTTATCTTTAAAATGTCCAAATAGGTAAACTTATTTTTCGAGTTTGACAAACTCAAAGACTCAAAGAACTATAAGGCATGGAAACGACACCTGGAAATCACATTGATTTATAATTAAATATGACATGGTATATGTAATGGTGATATCAAAACAAATAAACCAACTAATGCTCGATCACTGGCCAAATGGGATTTTAAAGATGCAAAGGCATTAGCTTTAATAAAATCCTCTGTAAATGCTAAAATGTATGTCCATATTAAAAATGATTTGGATGCATGGTGTGCTTTGAAAACCTTTAAAGATTTGTTTTATACACAAGCAATCAAAAATAAACTTGATATTCATTTGAATTTGCTTCAACAAAAACTGAAAGAAGGGGGAGATTTACTTGAGTATATTTCTAGATTAAAAAACATCAAGCACGAGATAGCGAAGGCATGATTTCAACCCGTAGAAGATAGCTTCATGACAACTATTTTGATTGTTGTATTTCCAT
>JZKD02S0494100.1:0-17018 GCA_000966675.3 Picea glauca
GCTTTTACAACACAGTATCTAGATCCTGAATTAATGGATCAGATATGCCTAAAATAGAAAGTCAAAACTAACTTGCAAAAGATAAGGAATGATCCTCAAAATGAGGTCAATTCCAAATTTCATGGTCTTCAGATCTTGTAGAGTCCTTGTGCAGTGTAGAATAGCCTTCCAAGGCTGATTGATGACTCTTCCAAGATATAAAATTTGAATTTGCCGAGTTGTCCAAAAATCCTAATTTGTTGCCACCAAAATAGGTACCAAAACCAACTTGGCTACCTTTTCTAATCCTTATACACCAAAAATGGATCTTGAATCTGAATCGAAAATTCAACATCTATCCATTACAAGTGTTTTCACATGATTTGGATTAGTAAAACCTCGATCTGTGCAAAATTTAGCTTTCTCTGGCCAGTTACAGGTTTCGGTGGTTAACACAGAGGAATTCTGGGTGTATTAACTACCGAAAACTATGCTTTTGGTGGTTAATGAACAATCATCTTGTTCGCCTAAACCACCGAAAAATTAGCTTTGTCCAAAACTTCAAAATTGCAAAAAATGATTACCTTGATGCTTTGCTAAGTGTTCAAGGCCTCTTTGATGATGCAACTCTTCCTCGTACAAATCTGGGAGCTTTAACTTGTTGTGTGGAAGACTGTGGTATATCCACCATTATTGTAGCTAACTCGGCTAGAGTTTCCAAAGCTGTTTGATCCTGTGTTGGAGGTTGAGATTCTTTTAAGTTTAGCCTCAGAAGTCTAAGCTGCCTGTACAACTTCATGTTCTCTCTTATCAACACCCTATTCTTGTCCTTGATTTTATCATGCTTTTCCTTGAGACTTTGGTTCATGTTATAAAGTTCTGCATTTCTTTCAGTCAAGTCTGTATTTGCCTTTTTAATGACTCTTTCTAAAACTTCCATCTCATAGATCTTTTTCAGAAGTTTATTGATTTTATGAGTCTTGGATCCTTTAGGCTTGCTTGAAGAAGCTTTTTCTAATGGTTGACTGTGTTCATTTGGAGGAGTTGGTGAGGGAAAGTTGGGATAATCTTCTACAACTTGCTCAGCCTGTTCGTCACCCTGTGTCTCTGCTAACTCCTGCTCTGGCTCTGAGCCACTATATGGTAAGTTCAAAGGGTTATCTCCTTCAACAAGGTCCTTGGTCTGCTCACCCTCTTTACCAAACTGTANTTGCAAAAGATAAGGAATGATCCTCAAAATGAGGTCAATTCCACATTTCATGGTCTTCAGATCTTGTAGAGTCCTTGTGCAGTGCAGAATAGCCTTCCAAGGCTGATTGATGACTCTTCCAAGATATAAAATTTGAATTTGATGAGTTGTCCAAAAATCCTAATTTGTTGCCACCAAAATAGGTACCAAAACCAACTTGTCTACCTTTTCTAATCCTTATACACCAAAAATGGATCTTGAATCTGAATCGAAAATTCAACATCTATCCATTACAAGTGTTTTCACATGATTTGGATTAGTAAAACCTCGATCTGTGCAAAATTTAGCTTTCTCTGGCCAGTTACAGGTTTCGGTGGTTAACACAGAGGAATTCTGGGTGTATTAACTACCGAAAACTATGCTTTTGGTGGTTAATGAACAATCATCCTGTTCGCCTAAACCATTGAAAACTTAGCTTTTTCCAAAACTTCAAAATTGCAAAAAATGATTACCTTGATGCTTTGCTGAGTGTTCAAGGCCTCTTTGATGATGCAACTCTTCCTCGTACAAATCTGGGAGATTTAACTTGTTGTGTGGAAGACTGTGGTATATCCACCATTATTGTAGCTAACTCGGCTAGAGTTTCCAAACCTGTTTGATCCTGTGTTGGAGGTTGAGATTCTTTTAAGTTTAGCCTCAGAAGTCTAAGCTGCCTGTACAACTTCATGTTCTCTCTTATCAACACCCTGTTCTTGTCCTTGATTTTATCATGCTTTTCCTTGAGACTTTGGTTCATGTTATAAAGTTCTGCATTTCTTTCAGTCAAGTCTGTATTTGCCTTTTTAATGACTCTTTCTAAAACTTCCATCTCATAGATCTGTTTCAGAAGTTTATTGATTTTATGAGTCTTGGATGCTTTAGGCTTGCTTGAAGAAGCTTTTTCTAATGGTTGACTGTGTTCATTTGGAGGAGTTGGTGAGGGCAAGTTGGGATAATCTTCTACAACTTGCTCAGCCTGTTCATCACCCTGTGTCTCTGCTAACTCCTGCTCTGGCTCTGAGCCACTATATGGTAAGTTCAAAGGGTTATCTCCTTCAACAAGGTCCTTGGTCTGCTCACCCTCTTTACCAAACTGTAAGTTCCTTTTGGTTCTTTTTCTTTTAGCAGAGGATGATTCTGTCGGCTCTCTTAGAGGTGAGATAGCCTTCCTTTTTCTTTGACTGCTCTTGGGGGTGATGGACTTCTTAGCAGCAGACTTCTTCCCCTTTTCATCCTATTGATAATTAGTTTGAAACTCATTCCAAAATAGGAAGTAATTCTAGTCCACTTGTTTCTTCTTCAAGGACTCTTTAATAATGAGTGTAATCAACCCTTGGTGTGACAACCTGCTGGCCACTTTGGTGGGATTCACTTTGACTTGTTTGGCCATTTTTGTGAGAGATTTGTGTAGGTAGAAAGGCAAATTGATGGGAGACCTACCTGTGAAATGGTTCAATAGCTTGAAGTGGTAAAAAATAACCCTGTTGTACCTGCCCTCACAGGTGATTTATGCAAAGATTGCCTTCAAAAGGGGTTGCCATTTAGGCTTAAGAAAGGACATTGGTATGTCTTTCTTCCATATGAGATCCTTATGCTGAGGCTGTAAGTAGGATCTGAACTCAATGTTTGCAGGCACAATGTTCTTAAACCAACATTCCTTTATTCTTGGGAGGCCAGTAACCTCTGTAATGGCTGCCTCATCAACTACAAATTCCTCCTTGCCAATAGTAGCTGTCCTTCCATCGTATGATAAGGCAAATGCTTCATAAAGCTGTTGGTGAAAGTCTGCAAGTTTTTCACAATAGGAAAAGGAACTAATCTGTTTGAAAACATCAGCCACCTCTGGGTGTGCCTCTAGATACCATGTTCCATCTAACTCAGACCTGAGGGTTGGCCCAGCTTTCGGCATCTGATGTGTTTGTTGACCTGTCCCTGCCATTTAGGAAAAATATGTGAGCTAGGGGGAACAAACACCTAAAGTTTAGGATGAAATAAGAGTGTATGTCGAGGTAAAATACATAGAACAAGATGACTCAGAGTTTGATTTGCGTAAACCCAATATTCAATAGATTTTAATCAACAGTAAAGGCTAGATATTAGTCGAGAATTTCAAATTTAGGTAGGAGATATATTTGAACTGAAACAGTGAGAGATTCTAAAGACTACCTGATGACTCAGGTTTTTCTTCAAATTGGATGATAGATGGCTTGATTACCAGCAATAGAACTCGAGCTTCACTTGGCAACAACGATGATTGATTTCAGCGTATGGGTTGGTTACTGAAAACACGAGATTACACATAGTTTTAGATTTGAAAAGGTGATTAACTAGGGTTAATATGAACCTATCCCCTTGGGACTTGAAATAATAATCAACCATGTGACTAATCAATACAGTTAGCCAAGAATCAAACCCCTAAAATTCTGTGTTATGCTGAGCCTTCATATGAACTGACAAATGGTGGTTAAAAAGGACAACAGAGCATCAATATCCCAATAAGATGTAATAATAACATCCTACCTCACCAAATCGATCACGTTTCGACGGTTATGTCTTCATGATTATGCCAACTGACAGCTAGCTTGTGCGAAAGCATGGGCTTTTCTTTTTCCACGTAGAAACCTTTTCGGTGGTTAACTGGGCTTTTGATTTTCCCTCTTAACTACCGAGAACGAAGGATTTTGGTGGTTAATGAGCACTTTTCAGGTTCACCTAAACCACCGAAACCTAATATTCTCTCTTTTGCTTGACAAAACCAAATCAAAAGTTTTTTCCAAGTTTATTTACAGAAAATAGACTCTCTAACATACCTAAAGAAATTTAGAAATGAATTTTTGGACCACAATCTTTCACCTAAAAAGCAAAATCTCCATCAATTTATTTGAGGAGATAACACATACAATTAGTCATTTATTTTAATGTGTGGTTCTTTCTCTCAACAAAACCATTTTGTTGTGGTGTATATGGAACAATGTGTTTCATTTGTATGCCCTGTGTAGTGCAATAACTTGTAAAATTATTGTTCACATATTCGCCTCCATTATCTGTTCTTAACCTTTAAATTTGATGTCCATATTTATTTTCTACAAGGGCCTTGTAGGCCAAAAACTTGTCAAAAACTTCACTCTTAAGTTTTGAGAAGTAAACCCAAGTACATGTGGAAAAGTCATCAATGAAAGTTAATAAATAATTGCACCCAAAAAAAAGGAGTAGAAAGTGGACCACACAAATCACCATGAATAAGATGCAAAGGGCCTGAGGCGTGCCAAGAGGAAGGTTTGCCAAAACTGTCTCGATGATGTTTTTCGAGAACACAACCGACACAAACACCATCTCTGCATGAAACAAGAGGAAGACCAGTCACCATCTGTTGATTACATAGTTAGTGAAATGAGCGATAGTTTAGATGACCAAACCTCTCATGCCAAAGTTTTCTCAAGTGATCGCTATGAGCAACAAAAATTGATGAAAAAGATGATGAACCAAAGTTTTCAAACTTATACAACCTAGTAATAACATCAACAATTCCAGTTGCAAGAACATGCTTAGGATATTTTAGATCCTTGATTACAACTTGGTGAGGTGAAAACTCTACAGTTTTACCTTCACCTACATCATTGAAATAACCATTTTCTACTTGAACTATTCCAGATCCTTCAAGACTAAGAGATCTATTATCACCAACAAATATTTTCTTGGTGTTACATTCACTTAGAGCAGAAAATATGTCTCTATCCTTAGCCATATGATAATATTCTACAGAATCAATAAGCCACTCATCAGAAGTAGAAGTAGAAGTTGTATTGAAGGAGAAATGAGAAGCAGAAAGTGCATGTCCGTGAGAAGAAGAAGAAGAAGTAGAATCAATACGGATGTTGTGCTTCTTCATCGTTGCTTCTAAAGATCCCATCTTCTTGAAACATTTGGACTGATCATGACCATCTTTATCACAAAAGTTGCAACGTCTGTCAGACTTCTTATATTTATATTTTTCTCCTTTATCACTATTAGGAGCGGAAGCTGGTTGAGTGGGGTTGAGACCCTTATGTTTCTTGTTGTTGTGGAAAGGATGTTTCTTCTTGGGATTCTTGGGTTTATCTTTCTGATGGATGACTAAGGATTTGTTGGAGGTACCTACAGTGTTGATCACTCCAAGTTGTACAAGATTATCTTTCTCTCTAATCAAATAATCACAAAAGTTCTCAAGTGTGGGTTTTTGATAAGTTTCCCCCAGAGCCTCTTGCATGGCATAAAAGGTAGATACAAACACAAAATATGCACTACCTAGCTTAGAAAGAACAATATAGATGCAATGATATTCTTCTATCTTTATCTTACGTTCTTCGCATAAAGTTCTGAGTGTTTTAAACTTAGATAGATAATATTCAATGCAAGAAAAATCACTTAGACTTAAAGTTAGTACTTAAATTTCTAACTGTTGTGCTCGAATAATATTGTGTTTACCAAACATAGATTCAATATTTTCCCAAGCTTCTTTGGGTTTATCAATTGATTGAAGGTGGAACCTTAAATCATGAGAGATGGACATTCTGATTAATCCACGTGCTTCTTCATTCCTATTATCCCATTTGACTCTCTTAGCAGCATCAATGGGTTCTATTTCCTTTCCCAAGGTAATCCGGTACAAGCCTTTACTTCTTAATAAATCCTTCATATGGGATTTCCATTGGAAGTAGTTGGTGCTGGTAAGAAAAATATTACTTGAAGAATCCATATTAAATATGGAATTAAAAACTGAAACTGATGATCTGGATGGAAATATCTCAAAAAATTAGGTGGTTTTTAAAAAAAATGGCACTGAAAACGAAATTCGAATGTGAAAGTTATGCCCTTTAAAAAAAAGACATAAATGATAACCAAAGGGCCACGTGATAGTGTAAGTTTCTTTATGAAGTTACCCACTTTTATAAAAAGAAGCGGGGATCACTTTTACAATGAAGTTACTTTATAAAAGAAAAGTTGTATGAAAAATAAATAACTCTAAAATATTAAAGTTACTTATAGTGATTCACTTTTATACTTGAAGTGAAATACACTTTACAATGGAGCATAAACTTTTTAAAAAAAGTAATAAAATTAGAGGCTTGAACTCAAGACCTCTTCCTTAATAAGGAAAATTTTAACCAAATGGGCTAGCAAAACATATTGTATTGTTTAGTAGGAGGATTGGGGGTGTTTTTGTTGTTGTGGAAGACGACCTTGGAGAGCGTGCTAAAACAAATCTCTTTTCACACAATAATTTTTTTTCGCTTCTCGATGACAACAAGGGTTAGATCTCGGTTAGCTTACCCGAAAAATGCACCTTTTCCTATCTGTTTCTGATTTTCCAAGATCACACAGGGCACAGGGAAAAGAGAATACATAGATCTAAAAGAGTACCAACCCAAAAAAAAATAATATAAAACTGAAATAAAACCGAAATAATACTTTGCAAAAATTTAAAAAGGGTGTATTCAGGCTTTATACCTCTAGATCTAGCTGAAATGACCATATCTTGGGAAACAATAAACCTTTTTGGGTGAAACGAACAACATTCTTGAATGAAACAAGCTCTCCAGACGCAATGGAATAGTCCTCTCAAGCCATAACTGTACGAAAATGGTAGAAAATGGAGATGAGACAACTCAGCTTCACGATCTCAATCTACAACAAGAACGGGTCTTCAAACAAGATCTGATACCATGTTCGACAACACATGTATTCCAACAAAGGATGAACACCTTTAGTAACCACTTACAAAAATAGATCAAATATCATCACATCGATTTTTTGACGTGGTAAAACTCCCTACGGGGAAACATCCACAACCCCAACCAACACGACCACCTGGAGAAGTTTATTAATGCAAAAGAAAAAGATTACAAAGATATTTTATAAGGAGTTTCTCACAATCGATCATCGGAAAATGAACCTCCATGCTCTTTAAATAGAGATCATGGACCAATCGGGTGTTAAGCCACAGATCAATGGCCATTAAGATCGAGGAGAATATGAACCATCAGATCACTCTATGTCGGGAACATATCGTGACCATCAGATTTCCTAACTACAAATACATACTAAAGAAACACACTTTTACCTAACAACACATTAGACCAAGTAGATATTAACTAACCCCTAAGTGTCTAAATATCCTAATCATTAATTATGGGTATTAATCCAAACCCATTTTCCTGAATTTTATTATCATTTGGGAAACCTCCAATTTTCTATTTGAGTGTATGAGAGCCCAATTATTAAACTCAAGTAAGAGGGTGTGTGTGAGCGTCACATCCCATATTTATTGGAAAGCATGGGAAGGAAGCAATCAACACTGGGTATAGTGAGCATTCAATGGTCTTGGGAAAATAGAGGAAATTCATATGGGAGTTACAGACAATTTTTAAAAATTGAGTTTTTGCAAGAACAACAAGGAGAGAAAGAAAAGAGATCACCAGATCTAGAGCAAAGAGGCTGGGCGAATTCAGGAGCACACTAGAGCATTTTTGGGGTGCATTAGAGATGGAAATTGAAGATCCAAGTTATCAGGCCTAAAGAGTGGACTCCTAAGTGTGTTGCACTGTATAACACCTGTTTGTTGTTGGTTATTGGTATTTTTCCTGGTGGTGAGTTCCCAATAGAGAGATTCCTAGTTTCCTATGCTAGACAAAACCTGATAAATGAATGGGATGCTTGATGGACTAAGAGAAATGAAAGGTTACATTCCTTGGGTTTGGTAGGCCAAGGGGAAGAGAGATGGAAGGTGTTGACTCACAAACTCACCACTATTTATACAACATGCAAATAGTTGCAAGGCATATTAAAACAAAATCTTATTATAAACATAATTAGTAGGTGGGATCTCCTAGAAGAAAAAATAAGGTTTATTTTCAATTATTCCTAAAGTATTAGCATATGCATGTTTATGTTTCAAAGGGCATAATGATTTACACCTACGATTTTCATGACAACGACAATATTTTCACTCCTTCAGTTTGATTATAAGGTCTACTTCATCATTTGGTTGCATATGAAAAGTTAAGACTATGCTCACAAAGTTTAAAGAGTTTGTGGCATTGCACACACCCATACAAAGAAAGGTTTCATTATAGTGTTAAATGTCATGTTTTAATGGGTCACTTTGGTCATTATAAACACAAGTGATATTATTCGGCATGAAAAAATTTGTTTATATGAACATATGGCATATGATCAAAGGTGGTTTCGAACTTTATATTACAAATACTATGTTATGCGATATATGTGTAAAGGTTGGAGGATCAAACTTCATATAACATATTGTAACTTTGGATTCGATGATATTATATATTTTTTCAGGCTACCATTCAAACTTTGATATATGTTAGGTGCTAAAATAAAAAAATATGAATAGATTGCATGTGTTATATGTTATAAATGAAATTTTAAATGGAAGCATGACATGACTAAACCCTAATCACTGATTCAAGCCCTCATTTGGTTATAACGAATGACAATTGTGATTTGGTGTGTCCCCTTGCATACATGGAACTCATTCTAGTTTTTGATTAATTGCCATATCACATGTTTTGAAGTGGAAATATGACCTAGAAGAGGGTTTGTTGCATGTGGTAATAGACACGACGTGATATCTGCCCATGCATTCAATTCACACGAATGTGGGTATTGACACCGACATTTTGCATATACCACCCTTGATATTGGTTTTTGGCCATTTCATTTTTCATTTGGGTCATTGGAGAAGTGTTGTAGAAATAGTCTAGTAAAAAAGCTCGGCTTTGGTGGTTCCATATTACTGTTTACACTATTTTTTACAAGTATTTACAATGCTTAGACAAAGGTATGCATGCACCAACTCATTTATTAATCAAATATAGATGTTTTGCAATTATAATTTTAATATTGGATTTGTGTGGATGGGTTTTAATCATGTATCTCCATTCCCTTCCTTTTTCATCCAGGGTATCGAATGGTTTTTCTTGTTCTCCTTCATGCTACATGAATTCACGCATTCACTTTCCATTTTTTCAAAAGGATATTATTGTCATTTTTTTGAAAGTAACAAATTTAAGTTTGATTAAATGGAGTATGATTTGAATATCCCTACCTCTCTCAGCTTGGGTTATCTGAAATATATTTCTGGTGTGTTGAGAAAGTTTTTCTTCAATCCCTTTGTATGCATTTACTTATTCCCAGGGTTCAAACCCATGCGCATTCGTTGATCCCAACGCTTTATCAGTCTGGGCTTTGTTGAATTTTTTTACTCTAGACTATGTTAGTCATGTGCATACCTATATCCTCAGTCAACTTTGGATTTACATGGGTTTGTGGTTTTGTGTTCTCTTGGTCAAATATGAAATCATGATTTTAGAAAAAAGTATTCGTGAACTATGATTCTACCCGAGTTTTAAGTTCTTGGCGTTATAATAAGTGTTTTGATAAGCTCGAATTGATGGGTCTCAAACTCTCGTCTTGATGATTAATGCGCATATAGAAAAAATTTAGTTCATGGGTTTTGACTCTAAAAGTCAATATTGTATGCCAGGTTGAAATCTTGTTTCATTCGTGCATAATTTCAATTTTTTTTATCCTATACTCAAATTTTAAAAATATTGGTTATTTTGTTGTTGGTTCCAAAATGCTTATCACCATGCATGTTTCATGGTCATTTTGGATGATTGGTTTTGAGAAGGTCATCACTTCGAGCATGAGTTCGATTTTAGTTTTGATGGTTGAACCCATTTATTCATAGGACCATATTATCTGTCTGTTTTATTTGGATCTAGAATGGATAACTACTTAATCCCCATTGTCGAGTTCTACAAAATTATTATTTTTACTGCATAATAAAGACTCCGTGGATTAAAGAATGTGAATGTATATATTACATATATTTGTTGAGTTGATGCTCTACATGTTCAAAATATTGATGATGGGTTTCTAACACATATTGGATAAGAGTTTATTAGTGCATGGAATTTGAATTTAAGTTTAAAGAATAAGCTTTGTTTTGAAGAAAAAAATATTATCTATACTCAACATTCATTTAGTGATAATATATAAGCTAACACGTTGATTACTTATTGAGATATGAGACCTCTATTTTAACTATATGGGTTGAAGGTTGAAAGCATTTGATTGTGGTCAAACATTTTTATTTTTTTATTTTTTATTTTATATATTTTATAATTTTTTTACCACTGGCGGAATCGGCAAGTGGGCTGGTCTCGTACTCGGGTGCGTGACACAGGTTTGATTCCGACTGCTACCACTATAACCTCCAGGTTCCATAAGTATTCCCCTTCCACATGAATATGTAAATCGGGGGGATTTGAACTCAGAACCTCATCGAGCATACCACATATCACGACACTTTCCAATTGAGTTTCCCCCTAGGGGCATTGTGGTCAAATATATGAATATCAAAAGAAATTTATTTTGTTTTCTTTTGTACATGTAGTACCAACCCCCCTCATTGTTTCACTTTTCATGAATTTAGTTTCATATTATTCTCCCCCTATTGTATAAATTGAAAATGATTTTAAAGAAATAGTTTTGGAAGCATGGCATATATGGCTTACTTGTTGATTGGTATTGGGAATGTGCATAAATATGATGGAAAACATGTTAATATATTGATAGATAATAATATTTGGATAATGAACATGTAGCATACATTCCTATCATCTATTTTCATTTTACATACACTACAAATCCCCTCATCTCTCCCAATTTCATTATGTTTCCCATGTTCTAAAGTAAATAATGAATATCAATTGAGGAGAGATAAGTAATGCATAGTATGGATTAATGAATGAAGGAATACATGGACTATTTCTTCTTTGGATTTACTTTTCCATCATATTCCCTTGGCTGTTTGCATGCTTGATTTCCTGAAGATTCATAGCCACATTAAAATGATATTTTATGCAAGATTGTAATTGATGATTTATTTGTTGTAACTTGTATACACTAATATGGTCTTCATGAATAACTAGATGAGATTTTTCATCCATGGAAGTAATCATTCCATAACAAGGGAAATAGAGGAAATTGGAACAGAGGAAAAAATGTAGGTTGGCAAAGGGGTAGAAACAAAATACTTAGGTTTTCTATTCATTTTGATGTCGATTATGAGGAGTTTAACCAACTCCTACAAACTGGTTTTCTGAACCTAGATGGTCAAAGACATTTTCAACCTCCTCCACCACCTATCAGACCTCCTTTGCATCCTCACCCCAACATTTTTGGCATCCCTATACAACCTCATGTGTCTATGCATCTTGAGCCTCAAACTAATGATGGATGAAATGATATGGTTCCCAATTCTCCACCCCATTTCAATCATTGGCTCACTATTTCATTACCATTACCTCCGCCACTTCATCCTGAGTAGCCAATCCAACAAATTGCTTTAGTAGCCTCATAAGTGCACTCTACTAATCTACCCAAGAATTTTAAGGCCATTGATCTAGAGCTTGAACCAAACAAAGGAAAGGATCCTGCAATCTCAATCAGTTTGTATTCCTCAGATGCTTCCTCCTATACAATTATTTCCCTTCCCCTCAAACCTGAATATGAAATAAGAAAGATCACCTTTGGTGATATGCATCCCGAAGTGTCTACAAATGAAGATGGAAAACATGACAAGGTAGATTTACAAATTCAAAGGGTGGTATCATCAGAAGGAAGTGAACAAAGGAGGACAACCTCCCACAAAAAAATACAATTTCTAATTTTATTTTCACATTTTCAATTTAGTTTGACTGTGGCACGCATGTATATCTATATTTTGGGACAACTGACATGATGACTCATTTTTGTCATACTTATGATATTTCGAGAGGCACACATATTATTTTTGGCATGGTTATTTATTTTTGGGTTGTTGGATGCACATATATGTTATTATGATGAGATGGCATGGAATATATTTAAAATCATGGAGGAACAAGGGAATATTGAAAATTAAACAAATAAAGTCACGTAGGGGGTCCCCAACTATTAATTCTTATTTATTATTACCCTTTATCACTATTTAACAAATATTTCCTACTTAATTAAAATTATTTAGCATTCTAACTAAAAGGTAGTTAAACTACTTGAACTACCTCGTTGAAGAATAAAAGAGGAGAGTAAGGAAGTACAAGGCATGAGAAAATAGAGAGAAAATTCTGATAAAGGTTTTCTCTTGTTCTAAAGTGAGATTTTATTCATCTTTAATTCATTTATAAATTGTATAGAGATGATTTGTCTTGTTGAAAACATGGTTATACTGAAGGTGGCAAGACGAACGACTAGGAAGCATAGATATTTGACATGCTTCAAAAGGTCATTCATTTGTCTCGATAGTTTGTTAATTTTATTTTGAGTTATGAATTAGTTTTTAGTGTTGATTATAATTATTTTTTAGAGTCAAGACAATGATGCATTTGTGGCTTGGTTGATCCAATAATTTTATAGTCTTGTTCTTTTCTTTGAAGACATCGGTTTTCTTTGCGTTACGTAAAATACCACCATAGACTTCTAAGTCTAACTTTGGTCCTTACCCTTGCAGGGGTTTGTAAAGAAAGGCTTCAACTATAATTTGGAATGAAAATAAATAAAATCACTTGCTAATTTTGGTCTTATTATCACAAAGTTTGTATTTAGGATAAAAGGCATATGTAAAGAGACAAACTGGTGTAACTGAACCAATCCCACCCAATGTAACCTCGATAGGAAGGTTCTTTTTGTTTAGGGAGGTAAGGCCCAGTGGAGACGTCCCTGGTGACCCGAGATTTTGAGAAGGCAAAGGATTGTAAGATAAAGGTAATTTCCTTCCTCACAAGTCACCACTGAGCAGATAGTCCGGCTAACAACCAATAAACAGGAAGTACAACCAAGAGATAGAGATGCACCTACCCGAGACAAAGCAACAAGAAATAGATATATGCAAGCTTACTCGCTTGGTTAGTACTTCATAAAATCAACGACTATATGATATATAAGCAATTGAACAATAAATATTGACGAAGTCAATGTTTATAAAATAACAATGATGCATAATGCCACTTCTTCGATAAATTCTTAGAAAATGTGGCATTCAATGTAACAATCAATACTTCATTCAAGTAATGCCCTTAAATAACCATTAAATTGCTCACAAGTAGGACGATTAGCTGCACAATGATGTTAATAGCAAGAGATGATGCCAACAATAAGCTATTAGGGTTAGTCTAGGCTAGGGTTAGAATAGTCAGGGTTTTGTTCAAAGTATTAAGAGTTTTTTTTTATCACAAGTACTCACATGCTAGAACTTAGATCAGTGCATTCCTAGGGTTAATGGAGTCAAAAGGAGGATGAAGAGGTTGAAGGATCAAGGAACATAATAAGACTAAGGATGGGAGGGTCAAGCCTTGAAGTGTTGCTATGTCAAGGCCTTAAGGAAAAAACCCTAGGGGAGAGAGGCTCACTTTGGTGTAGGGGAACTAGGCCCCAGTGCTCTCTCCTCCTTCCTTAGGTCAATTGCAAAAACAAATAGCTTAGAAAGTGGCATACAACTAAGACAAGAGGTTTTGCAGGGAACATGTTGCTATGGAAAGGCTTTACCAACAAACCCTAGGAAATCAGCTCATCAAGGTGTAGGGGAACTAGGCCTTGATGACTCTTCTCCTTCTTAGCTCAGTAAGAAAAATGAATATCTTGGAAGAGGAAGAAAAGAGTGTTTCTAAGGCAAGGCTCTATCTCTCTTCAATAACTAGCTCAAACCCTTGACGGGGACATGAGACAAGGAACTACAATGTGTTCTTGTCACCTAGGGTTTATTAAGCAAATCATAACAATATATGCAAGAAATAATAATAAAAGAATTTAATTAAGAAGTTTTGCAGAAATTTACTTACATTTCACCAAGAAATAACATAACAAACCCTAGTTGTAACACCTTCCATCAAGAGAAATGTCAAAAATCCCAATATCAATCTAGAAATGCTTTCCTTCAATAGGTGTGCCTCACAATTTCAGCCAAGAACCTCAAGTATAGCACAAATTTCAGACCTCACTAATGAGTGAGTCAGAGATGATGAAAAATGAGAGTAAAAAGCCTCAACTTATACAAGACCATGACCTAATTTCACTTTTAGGTCATAAAAAGGCCAACAAGGCCAAAATGCTAAAAAATATAATGTTTTACATTAAATATTTAAAATTAAACCTTAATCAAGATAAAGAGAGACATCATGCCCCTTTTAGGGTGATGTTAGCCCTTTCTAGGGAAAATGCATCATCCTGGAGCTAAGCGTTATCCCTCCTTGGGATTCTCCAACCTGCCACACATGCCAACAATGTCAAATCTGCCTCCCAAGACATCCACAAGACTGGATGATTTCATGATCATAATGGGTGATGTCCTAGGCCTTCCAGGGTCAACGTTCCAATGGAGGAGGCATAACCCCCCTAGGTCAAGCTCTGTCAGGGTGCCTCTGTTGGAACATCCTCCTATTCTCTAGTGCAAAGCCTCTCACCATATCTGTCCTATCTCTTCCCCCCTAATGGGGTCTCATCATCCATCTAGTGGGCTCTTCATCCCCATGGAGGTATAAACTGATCATCTCCCCATGTGTACCAGTCCAACATGGTACTTGTCCATCGAGCATGATCCTACACATCAATAGCTACGCCTTCCATGGGCTCATAACTCACAGGGATCATAGCAATCTCAATCACATATCATCATCAATATTATTAAACATGTGCATAAAACCCCTATTACCCTAATTAAAATCTCGAAGACATTATACAAGCCTGCAATACTAGTTTGGAGAAAGTGACATGGCGTCCTATTGGGATAGTGTCCACTGGAAGAGGAAAGTTTCCAGAAGAGACCTCATCTAAGCCATGCAAGTGGGTGATGTGGATAAGGGATGTCCAGGCAAGTGGGTGCAATGAGAGAAGAGGCTGCAAAGCTTTACCTGTGGGTGCCTTTGAAGAAGGTGAGTTGCACATATCTTGGATGTAAGTTTTTCCAAGCCCATTCATGCCTTTTATTATTTATTTTTTATTCTTTTATTATTTATTTCTTTTTCTTCAAGAGGCTAATCAGGGGACACTGCCCTGGCATGGTGACTAGTGGTGACAGTGTTACCCACAAGTACTCTCACAAAAATGAGAAGGATGGCTCATGATGAGACCCCATTTACCTTGGCCATGCAACCAAGGGTCACTTCCCTAGCATGGTAACCAACTGGTGGTAATGTCATACTACTAGGTAGCCATGGACCTAATAGGTTGGCTCGTGATGAGATCCCCTATCCTATGACTAGGTCTTGTTTTATTATTTTACGATACCCTCTTGTTTCTTACTGAGAAGCATTTTATTACTTTCTCGGGGATCCCTAGGTGAAGCATATAGATGTTTTATTCTAAGGCTTTTATCTTTTTCCATATTGCTTTTACCTTTTGGGCCTTTAGCCCCTTCTTCCCACGAGGTAAGGTGAAATCCTCAAATGATAGGTCAACCCAGTTCCCAGACAAGTGTAATGGGATAGATGAGTGGTAAGAAAGATCAAAAAGTGGTGCTATGACGGGAGAAAACTATGGATTTTCACAAATCTCCCCAGTAGAAAACCAAAAACTACGAACACAGGCTTACTAGGGAATCCTTTCGATCCCCCCAGACATGTTCAAGTGGGAAAGTATAAGATCCAAGCATTTGTTAGAAACAAAATGAATTAAATACACACATTTAAAGGTTTTGATGATCAAAGTGACACATACCATGATACCCAGACTCATTACCTCATGGAGCAACAACCATCTCTGACACAAGACCAAGATAATGGTGATAGATGTTGTTGTTGCTGGCAAGGTAGAGGTGCTGAAAGGGAGAAAATATGGGCCCTCCAAGGCCATGATAAAAGTCGATCCAACTCTCGGTAATCCATATCTAGGACCTATGGGCCTCAAGACATGATCTCCTAGTTATCCCTAAAAGTGGGGATAACATCTGGCTCAAACTCGAGGACATGTGCTCACCGCAATGCGCATGAGAACCTCGACATATCTAGCATAACCTGCATACCTACTTGATCTCAATAGAAACTATTAGCAATTGGTTAGGGTGGTAATTCCATCCCAACATATATAGATATGTATAAGACTGAAATAAAGCAATCAATAATGTGAACGTGAAACCAAACTAACATGCAATGCAAATGGTATAATACATATATGCAAAATGCCTACAAAATGGATGCCTTCTTCCTTCCAAAGTGGACAAATAATAGGAGTTGTCGACTGATTCCCTTCCAACTTTGAAAGGTCCGAGCCATAATTGAGTGCCTCCTTTGACATTGGTTGGCTCTCCCTTCTGGGTGTCCCACATCCACACTATGTATCCTTCTTTATACTTTCTGATCTTGTATTTGGTTGTTCCTTGAACAACTCTGGTGTATTGTGCCGAGGGAGGAGGGTGAGACTCTACCGTAAACACTTCCTAATGGGATGGATGAATCTGTACATCATCTTCTGCCTTTTTTAGTATCTTTACAGTCCCAACTTCCTTGTCTTTGTATTTTTCTAGGAGTTGTTGGTATTCCTCTTTCTTTGGCCATTGAATCTGATAAAAATCTTCCTCTGTTGCAAAAGGCATATCATTTGGTGAATATTCATGAAGACTTTGTATGATTTCATCATGTGATTTGTCATCTTTAATATAATCGCTAGGCTCTTTCACATGAGTTGTAGTGATAGGTACACTCGAGAGACGACCAATGGTTCCATATTTCAAGGGTATGTTCACATGAGTAAGGTCCATCTCAAGAGTACCCCC
>JZKD02S0494144.1:0-17018 GCA_000966675.3 Picea glauca
GACTCCAATCAACTTTCTGTTTGGCCTTTCATATTTCTTATTCTACTTCATCCATGGGATAAATGTTAACATAACATTCTTTTGATTCTTTTAGTACTTCTTTTCTTTTACTATCATGTTTCTTTAATTCTTCCATCTCTTATGTTAGATTAATAACTTTGGTTTTCAAACTTTTGATCTCCTCTTCTTTGCTTTCTAGCTGAAACATTTGTTCACGCTCTTCATGGTTAGATTGATCTAGCTTTTTTAGTTGCATCATATCTTTCTATTGGAGTTTCTCCAACTCTTCTAGAGTGCACAAGCTTGTGTACTCAAGATTGTCAAGAGCCTCAATAAGAATTTTAATATGAATATAATTTCCTAGTTCCAAACGAATCTCTCCTATAAAAGCTGCAACATCAGTTTTAAGATTATGTAATTTTTCTTTAGTGAATACTGAGGTATTCCTCAATTCCTTTATTAGGTCATCTTCTTCATTGTTAACTAGGATTCGCATCAAATCCTGCATTTCATACTAATTAGAAATGTATTTCTTTGTATTATGTTCTTCAATATTATTGCAATTTTCCTTTTATTTGTCTTTTTCATTATCTTGATGAGAACTCTCTTCTTCTGAGTTTTTTTCTTTATTCTGATAATAATCCTCTGTATCTAAGTCTTGTTGCTCACTTTGATAGGATTTCTCTTCTTCTTGTGTTTCCTTCTGGTAACATTTTTATAGTTGAAGCCATAATTCTTTAGCAGATTTGTAGTGCTTCATATTTTCTTTGACTTGGTATGTTAATCCATCCATAATTGCTTTTAAGGCTATTGAATTATTTATCTTTGCTTATTTTGCAGTTTTGGATTTTAGCTTTGAAGTAGTTAAGTGCCAAGGCTTACTTACTACCGAATCCCAAACTCCAGATCCTCTTAACTTCAGATATATTTTCATATTTTCCCTCCATGATAAATAATTTGTTCCATCAAATAATAAAGCTTCATTTGTGGAGATAACAATTTGTCCACCTATTGGAACACATATAAAGTTATGAACTTTAGTCTTTAAATAAATTACGTTTCCATTAAAAATAAAATAGCGTGTGCTTGATTCTCGTTGTTGATGAAATATTCCATCAAATCAAATGATCCTAACCTCTCAGAAGTTATGGAGCTTCTTACTCGTTAAAGATTTAAATCTCTATAGAATACTTCAGAATTTTGGGTTTCAGAATTTCGGAGTTCAAGTGTTTCAACATGCCGCACTTCCAAAGTCCCGATACGCGAAAAGCATTCAAAATATCCAAGTCACCACACACGTATACCCCTTAATCTCTTACATATATTTCCGAAAATGATCTGTCATATTTTTAAATGAAGTTAATTGCCCAAACGAGTGAAGAAATAAATACTTAAAAAAAAACTAAAATTCTATCAAAAAATCGAATAATAGTTTCGCGATTTCGGAAATCAGGTCTTCACCATCTATCATATCACTAATATCCTGAAGCCCGAACTCTTGAAATGTATTAAGCCTTAAGACAAGTTAATTAAGGATTAAAATTATTAACGATTAAATAATTACATCGCGATTTCACGTTTCGGGGATCTTGCCTCGAGCGACTATCAATATCCCGAGATCCGAAACCCTGAAATATTTGAGGTTAAACATGATTATTTAAAAGGATTAAACATGATTAAAATTAGTTAATCACATCACAATTTCGCATTTCGGAAATTACATCTTGAACTGTTATAGGATATCCTGAGATCCGAAATTCCAAAATTTACTTAGTGTTAAGTAAAATTAACTAATGCATTGATGACAATTATCTCGTTATTAATCTTTCGTTGAATCATAACGCAGATAAATTCAAATTTCATCTATGCTTTTCCCACTCATGAACCACTAGACATTAATGGCATTAATAATCGATCTACGAAAATCATTTCAAATAAGATCTCAGAACCCTGCATAAATATTTTCCATCAAGGAAAGTAAATACATTGTCAGTGAAGGTATGCGTAAATTGATACTCTTAAAGTGAAAAAGATATTGAAGTTTGAACTCTATTTGCGTTTTCAAAGAACAACAAGTTTAGCAAGATAATAAGTTTGTGCATTTTATGTTTTAGGTAATACAGTGTTGGGTTTACTACTATCATGGCTCCGTGAAAAATGGTTAAAGGGATTGGTGAAAGTTCAAGCCAGAAAACATATGGATTTTCCAAAACATCACCCAGAATCATAGACACCATTAAATCCTAGACGCAAGTATTCAATATTCTACAGTATGAATTGGTCAACTTCCCAGACGATTCAGGTGATGAGGAGACAGAGACCTTGGCTACCAAATACAAAAAAAATTCCCAATTAGAGCTACATAAGATAGAAACGAGGCCTAGTCTCTTGCCTTACAACTATATGATTGGTTGGGCACTAGAAAACATTGATATCCGGACCAGGACCATATTCAATTCACAAATGGCCATAGTTGGGTATTTTCGACCATAAAATTTATAGGTAATGTACAAATTGTCTCAAGCACCCAATTTCATTTACAATGCCGACTTCCTAAGGGAATTTGACAAGAAGGAATGTGCCCAATATGGAAGAAACCTGCCTGAATTAGTTAAGGATTGGTTCTCTCTCCCTGAGAAGTTCAGAGCCAAGTCCCATGGCATATACGCAGTTTCCACACTAGAGACTCACATGATGTATGTAGAAATGATGATGTGTAGACTCTACAGAAGAGAAAACACAACCCATTTCTCATTACCGTGGGTTCATATTATGCAGATAGTAGAAGATGGGTATTCTTTTGATTGGGCCAAGATGTTGTCAGATAATTTGGTTAGAGAGATTATAGAATATCAATCACTCACAGCCAAGGGGCAACCTGCCCCATTTTTCATGTCGGCTTACATCATGGATGTCGTCTATTTTATGACACCTTTTCCTCTGATGAGATGGAACTAGACTCTAGCTAGTGCCAAGCCCATACATGTTTATCATTTAAAATTTTGGGAAGATAAAGCCAAAGATTTCTTCTATGAAATATGCAACTGGGTGGTGGTGACAATGCATACCACTATATATGGTTGCCCACCTCCCAGAATTTTTGACAAAATAGTGGCTAATATAGGCAAGATAGCTGACTGGTACATTAAAGAGCATTTCTCATATATTAGGGTTTTCGGTTGTTCAGTTCCTCCACATGATCTGCCTGAATTTTTACCAGATCGATTGGTGTTCCGCGAAGTAGCACATCAAACTATGCATGGGGGAATTAGTAAGGAGCTAAAAGTAGTACAGAAAAGGGTATGGCCCACCTTTCCTGTGCAGATTGGTATGTTTTATCTGTTGGATTTTGGCCACTCAAAAGAAGAAGCCGCAGTGCTGGAATAAATCAAGCTGGTAAATATCAAATTCAAGAAGCATGGTCCGCAGAAGGTCTTAGGTAATCACATGGCCCTCTACAAATTGAAAAGATATGAACATGAAGATTATCCTTAGAATAAAATATTCCGAGGAGCAAGGTCCTATCAGGAGGTATTGAGTCAAGTTCAAGCTCTGGCTCTAAATATATTGACCGCGTTTTATAACTTCCAGAAGCATAAAAGAAATGTCCTTCCCAAAGTATTGCAGTGAGAAACCTGGACACCTCCGACTACACAGAGAATTGAGACCTAGAGCACCAAAACCGGGAGCTCCAGTGGACAGGATGCTCAAGAACATATGGAGAAAACCAAGGTTTTGATTCATGTGGAGGACATCACGTTGAAAAACCCAACAGGTGATCAATCTAAAGCTCAGGTTGAAGCCTCGATAAAAAAGGGGGAAGAACAAACACCATTCACACCAGGCAAGTCAGCTATTGACACAGTCGGGAAACAACTTTCCACCAAGATTGGAAGCCCCATTCAATATATCAAGCCGATACAGTCTAGTAGAGGCAACCCTAGCACCAAAGTGGTATTCATAGAGGATCTCATGCCTATTTCGGTAGAATAGATGCCCCCTTCCAACATATTCTTTAGCAAGAAGAGAAAGGTTGTAGTAAAAAGAGAAATACATCAGAGGGAGGGTGTTCCTGTTAAGAGGAATAGAGTATTGTATGATGGACAGGCCCAAGAAGAAACAGATTTTGTTACAGATGTAGCAGATTCATTAGGAGCCTATGCCACTGCAAACCAGTTTTCAGTGGGCAACATGAAGGAAAAGTTGAAGCAGAAGGATTTGTTGGTGAGCCAGTTGCAGGAAAAATTAAAGACTATAGAGCAGGGATTCCAGAGCGAGATGACTAAAGGCTTTGATCAAATTAGAGCCCACGACCGACAGGAAATTCAACAGCTCAAGATCATCCTTGATGAGATGCAAAGAAATTCACAGGCAAGTAAGGAATTGGTAAAATAGTTGCAGGTGAAAATAAGCCTGGCCAAAAAAGCAGCAGTGGATATATCAGCCTTTCAAGCCCAATATTTAGAGGTACACGAGAATATGGGATCAGCCCAGTGAAGCCTTTTGCCTAAAATAGAAGTCATTCAAAACTATTAGTGATTGGAAAAACACTCTTTAGATAATATTTTCATAAAAGAGAAGGAGGCTACTACAACTAGAGTGAAATTCCAAGAGGCTATCATGTCATCAGCAAAGGAGGAAGTTTTCAGGGCCACCATATTATCCCTCTCAGAAAAAACCCGAGGAGATATAATACTTAAGAACTAGGAGGCTAATATAGTTGAAAGTAAAAGATTGGCCAGGTAGGTGAAAAGATCTTGTGAAGAAACATTCTATGCTCTTAACAAAGTGTCACTATATGTTGGAAGATATAATATCTCTGAGGCCCTAGGACAGATTGATATGACAAAAAATCAATCCGATTTCAAAGCAAGTATGGAAGAATCTTAGGCTGAAATTTTAAAATTGAAGCAGTTTTACCTTACTCTAATGAATTAATGGATAGTCAACCCTATCTTAAGAATAAAGTATTTATCTCTAGAAGCTAGGAGGGTGGAATATAAGTTGCCTCATATAGAAAGAAATTTTTATACCTTTGAGGAAAATGATACCACAGAGCCCTCAAGACTAGTGGTGCAATTTGTGGGCATATGAATTCAGTGTGTCGAGCAAGGGAAAGCCATCACGTCTGGTAACAAATGATGCATAGGTCATGATTAGAGACCAATTGTTTTCCGATCTGTATTACATGAAGAAAAAACGTCTCCACCAGCATGGCGAAGAGACAGGGGATATGCAAGTGAAGCATTTCAAATTTCACATTTTGTATTTTTTACTATTCTAGAAATAAAGAGAATTCCAACCACTTAGGGTTGAGAACCTTTTGTATAAATACATATTTCGAATATTAAATAGAGGTTGCTTCTTGTCGTATTGTAACTAAGAAAACTCATCATTTGTGAGTATTAATACAAGTGCATACAAGGATTCCAAATTTTGTATAGTTTGAGTTATGTTCTCCCTTTGTATTCCATACTTCTAGTTTTCTTTATGTTACTCCTTGATAAGTGATTGGTTGCAACTTAGTACAACATCTACTGTAATCACATTTTATCAATTATTTGATAAGCAAGCAATTTTTCCTTTGTATTTGCTATTAGTAAGTACAAGACTTGCAAGCTACTTGGATCACTATATCTTATGTCCTTTCAAGGTTGCATTTTACATTTTATTCTACTGTAGAGCAAGGTAAGATTTATCTGTCATTGATACCTCATTTTGTTCAACAGTTTTGTAAGTCTTCCCTCATATCTCCTAATTTTATTAATTGACTCATACGATGAAACACGACCTATATCTTGTTCTTTTATTGATTCCATTTGAGGATTTACTCTTATATAATCAATGGAAGAAAAATCACCTTCTAAAACATTCATTAAATTCTTTATGCCTGACATTATTCTTTGAGCCTTAAGTTTAATATTAGGAACAACATATTTTTGGCGTCATTGTCGAGGACAGAGAAACGAAGTTATTTTTCCCTAGGAGAACGACATGGTAAGTTTCTTTATTTGATAGTGAACAACGATTGAATACATTTATAAGGCTAATTTTATTTTTCACTTAGTGACTCCACTTTAGAAAAATTGGCATTCGGTAGAAAGAATACCAGGAAGAACCCAGACAACCAGCAGACTATACATGTATCTGATTCTGAAAAACTATTAAAACCAAGGGGATACCTCAAGCAGACTGCTACATCCACAAGTAAGGTTTATCAACCCAAAACTACAAAATCTAATGCTAAGGTTCCACTTGAACAGTTAACTCCACAAGAATATTCCACCCAAATCCATTTCGGAGAAACATCAACTGATAAACTTGAAACCAAAATCATAAACCCTGAGTTAGTTTTACCCAAGATAAAAGTTGAGATCGATTCGACTGACACCTTTTCTAGTAAAGGTAAAAGACTCGTCTCGATACCTTCTCTTATTGATATCCCGTTGATCCTCGAAATAAAGGTTCCATCTCCCTAAAGCTTTGAAGAATACATCATACACTCTGATTCAACTCTGTTTGGTTCTCCCGTATATATATCTTGAAAATCAAAAGAACCTAGCCCTGATTTCTCTTTTCTCCCCTTTTCAAGTTTTCTATCTCCTGACGGTTCATTTTCTAGAACCTCTTTCGATTCAACCTGAGGTAACCAAAAGTTCCCTACAAGTTTTTGAAAATCCTCTCTACAATCTCCAAGTTTCCTCCCCTAGACTATCAATGGTTGCAGCCGGAGGAGGTGGTGCCAGAGGTGGTGTCGAAGGTGGTGTTGGAGGTGGCAGATGTGGAGGAGGACTTGGTGTTGGAGGGGGAGGAGGAGGTGGTCACGAACCACCCGCACCTCCTAGAATTTTTGCCAAAGTAGTTGCTAGGTATGCTCCTTTAGTCCTCTCAGTTCCCCTTCACGATTTACCCGAAAACTACATGAAAAACCTGCCAAAGTTCACAGGAGAAGGAGACTTAACCACCATGGAACACATAAATATTTTCGACCAATTCACTAATATCCTTGACCTTGAACACGAGGATGTTTATTTGAGGCTCCTAGTTCAAAATTATGAGGATGTTTATTTGAGGCTCCTAGTTCAAAATTATGAGGATGTTTATTTGAGGCTCCGGTAGGTTCCATAAGAACTTAAGATGAGTTATAAAATGCCTTCCTGAGACAATGGGGCGAGAGGAAATATCACCTTTATTATTTAACCAAGTTCGGAGATCTAAGAAAGAAAAATTCGAAAACAGTTCTTGAATTCACTCAGATATTTAATAAATTATATAATAAAATTCCAATTGAGGTTAAACCTTCCCAACCTACAACAAAAGTGACTTTCGCAGAGGATTTTGAGCCCGACGTTTCCCTACTGTTGAGGGAAAGGATATATGTCGACCTCACAAGAATGCAGGATGATGCTATAGAAATCGAATCGAATATGATGGCATCGAGAAAGATAAAAGCTAAAATTGAAATGGGAAATAAAGAGACTAGACGATTCAGAGAACAAGAAGGACCCTCTGGATCTGGGAGGTCTGTCGAAGATAAAATGGATGACATGGCTAAGATAATTAAATAATTATCAAACAAAATCTCTAGAATGGAACTAGATCAAGCTAAACCTGATCCATTCTCTAGAAAAGAGTTCAAAAGGAATCCTAACCCCCAGATCCCACAGAGACAAGTAAAAAATGAGGACCAAAAAATTAAGTCCCTTTTAAAACAGAAAAATTCATGCAAAGCGATGACATGGAAGACTATGAGGGTTTAGATGAAGATATAAACAATCTTAGCGATGATGACCAAGAACCTCACCTAACTAGACAAGATTACGAAATATCTTTGGACCAAGATCCCCTGTTTGGAAATGAGAAAAACATAAATAATCTAGGAGATTTTGAATATCAATGAATCGTCGACACTATAATGGTTGAACTGCAACAGAAGTATAATTTAAGGCCTAGAAATAAAAAAATTTACATCTGATCCACTGGAAAAGATCTTGTCAAGAAACAAAATGAATGAGACAACTCAACCATCTGTTGAAACACAAGATGCCAAAACAAAGACAACTGAATCACAAGCTGCTAAAACAAAAACAGTTGAAACACAAATGAATAAAACAAAGACTGTCGAAACAAAAGCAACATGGACTAATAGGCTAGAAAAGAAAGAAATAGAGATCCCAACAAGAGAGATCGAAAAGACAATTGGAAGTTTCAATCTAGAAAATGAAATTAATAAAATCAAAATTCGGGTACCTCTGGTTGAACTGGCTAAAAATCCAACGTATAGAAAACAAATTTCCAAAATGAAAAATTTCTCAGATACATAAAGTCATGCAGATACCATTAATTTAGAAGATGACAACCCTACTATAATGTTTGGTACGCATATTTAAAATTCCAAAGATCATGTCGCTCCTTTTTATATTACGCTGACTGTGCATGATCACCGATTACATAATTGTATGTTGGATTTTGGAGCCTCCCATAACTTATTGCCCAAATTTATTATGGAAAAACTGGGTCTTGAAGTTACTAGACCATATCGAGATCTGTATTCTTTCGATTCAAGGAAAGTTAAATGTCTTGGTATGATTAAATATTTGGTAGTTAATCTTGCACAGATTCCTGTGAAAAGCGTTCTCATGGATGTAGTCATTGTTGATGTTCCTGTGAAGTATGTCATTTTGTTATCCAAGTATTGGGGCGCCAAGATAAGAGGATCACTTCAATTGGATATGATGTATGCTATGATCCCAATTTTTGGTGGGCAATTCACCTGTCTATACAGAGAGACAAGGTTGGAATATACTGTAAGTGACCCGCAAAACCCAAATAATTACCCTATATATGTCGCAGATTAGGATTTAGGAAACTGTATATTATCAATTGATGATGGTTTCGATGAATGTATAGAAGAAATTTGTACAGAAGAGATTTGTACAGAAAAAGAAAGAAAAAAAGAAAAAATAGAAAAAACAAACAAAAATGTAAATAGTGTAGGAGTTTGGAAAATATTTTTTGATGGTGCTTCGTCCTGGAAAGGAGCAAGACTAGGAGCCAGGGTGTTGTTCATCACACCTAGAGATGAATTCATTATTCCTTTCTCATATCGATTGCAGTGGGATATTGATTATACAAATAATGTATGTGAGTATGAAGCTTTGGTCTTAGGATTAGAAGCTTCTAGGAAATTAAAGATTTGAAATATAATAGGTTTACGGTGATGCAGAGTTGATTTTAAGACAAATCAGACAACAATATCAAGCTAAATACCCAAGGTTAAGGTCATAGAAAAATTGCTCCTAGGATCTGATAGAAAATTTTTTCTTATCATTTAATATCCACCATATCCCCAGGATAGAGAATCAACAAGCCCCCATTGTTTTAAAGTTAAAGTACCACATAGAAATGAGGCACGGGCCTTCAATAACGAATAATTTACATCATTGGCAGGTCTTTGAAGACGATGAGCAGATCAAGCAATTTCTAGAAATGGTCGATGAATTTTCTAAAACACACATTGACCAGGAAAATCAGAATGATCCTACTTGGATCATGCAGGAAGGTGAATATCCTCGGGAGTTTCAAGATAAGATCGTTAATCACCGCATGTTGGTGCTGAAAAAAAATCAGATCCCTAAAGGTCTAATTCCTTTGGAAAGATTATTNATATCTTGAAAATCAAAAGAACCTAGCCCTGATTTCTCTTTTCTCCCCTTTTCAGGTTTTCTATCTCCTGACGGTTCATTTTCTAGAACCTCTTTCGATTCAACCTGAGGTAGCCAAAAGTTCCCTACAAGTTTTTGAAAATCCTCTCTACAATCTCCAAGTTTCCTCCCCTAGACTATCAATGGTTGCAGCTGGAGGAGGTGGTGCCAGAGGTGGTGTCGAAGGTGGTGTTGGAGGTGGGAGAGATGGAGGATGACTTGGTGTTGGAGGGGGAGGAGGAGGTGGTCACGAACCACCCGCACCTCCTAGAATTTTTGCCAAAGTAGTTGCTAGGTATGCTCCTTTAGTCCTCTCGGTTCCCCTTCACGATTTACCCGAAAACTACATGAAAAACCTGCCAAAGTTCACAGGAGAAGGAGACTTAACCACCATGGAACACATAAATATTTTCGACCAATTCGCTAATATCCTTGACCTTGAACACGAGGATGTTTATTTGAGGCTCCTAGTTCAAAATTTTGAGGATGTTTATTTGAGGCTCCGGTAGGTTCCATAAGAACTTAAGATGAGTTATAAAATGCCTTCTTGAGACAATGGGGCGAGAGGAAATATCACCTTTATTATTTAACCGAGTTCGGAGATCTAAGAAAGAAAAATTCGAAAACAGTTCTTGAATTCACTCAGATATTTAATAAATTATATAATAAAATTCCAATTGAGGTTAAACCTTCCCAACCTACAACAAAAGTGACTTTCGCAGAGGATTTTGAGCCCGACGTTTCCCTACTGTTGAGGGAAAGGATATATGTCGACCTCACAAGAATGCAGGATGATGCTATAGAAATCGAATCGAATATGATGGCATCGAGAAAGATAAAAGCTAAAATTGAAATGGGAAATAAAGAGACTAGACGATTCAGAGAACAAGAAGGACCCTCTGGATCTGGGAGGTCTGTCGAAGATAAAATGGATGACATGGCTAAGATAATTAAATAATTATCAAACAAAATCTCTAGAATGGAACTAGATCAAGCTAAACCTGATCCATTCTCTAGAAAAGAGTTCAAAAGGAATCCTAACCCCCAGATCCCACAGAGACAAGTAAAAAATGAGGACCAAAAAATTAAGTCCCTTTTAAAACAGAAAAATTCATGCAAAGCGATGACATGGAAGACTATGAGGGTTTAGATGAAGATATAAACAATCTTAGCGATGATGACCAAGAACCTCACCTAACTAGACAAGATTACGAAATATCTTTGGACCAAGATCCCCTGTTTGGAAATGAGAAAAACATAAATAATCTAGGAGATTTTGAATATCAATGAATCGTCGACACTATAATGGTTGAACTGCAACAGAAGTATAATTTAAGGCCTAGAAATAAAAAAATTTACATCTGATCCACTGGAAAAGATCTTGTCAAGAAACAAAATGAATGAGACAACTCAACCATCTGTTGAAACACAAGATGCCAAAACAAAGACAACTGAATCACAAGCTGCTAAAACAAAAACAGTTGAAACACAAATGAATAAAACAAAGACTGTCGAAACAAAAGCAACATGGACTAATAGGCTAGAAAAGAAAGAAATAGAGATCCCAACAAGAGAGATCGAAAAGACAATTGGAAGTTTCAATCTAGAAAATGAAATTAATAAAATCAAAATTCGGGTACCTCTGGTTGAACTGGCTAAAAATCCAACGTATAGAAAACAAATTTCCAAAATGAAAAATTTCTCAGATACATAAAGTCATGCAGATACCATTAATTTAGAAGATGACAACCCTACTATAATGTTTGGTACGCATATTTAAAATTCCAAAGATCATGTCGCTCCTTTTTATATTACGCTGACTGTGCATGATCACCGATTACATAATTGTATGTTGGATTTTGGAGCCTCCCATAACTTATTGCCCAAATTTATTATGGAAAAACTGGGTCTTGAAGTTACTAGACCATATCGAGATCTGTATTCTTTCGATTCAAGGAAAGTTAAATGTCTTGGTATGATTAAATATTTGGTAGTTAATCTTGCACAGATTCCTGTGAAAAGCGTTCTCATGGATGTAGTCATTGTTGATGTTCCTGTGAAGTATGTCATTTTGTTATCCAAGTATTGGGGCGCCAAGATAAGAGGATCACTTCAATTGGATATGATGTATGCTATGATCCCAATTTTTGGTGGGCAATTCACCTGTCTATACAGAGAGACAAGGTTGGAATATACTGTAAGTGACCCGCAAAACCCAAATAATTACCCTATATATGTCGCAGATTAGGATTTAGGAAACTGTATATTATCAATTGATGATGGTTTCGATGAATGTATAGAAGAAATTTGTACAGAAGAGATTTGTACAGAAAAAGAAAGAAAAAAAGAAAAAATAGAAAAAACAAACAAAAATGTAAATAGTGTAGGAGTTTGGAAAATATTTTTTGATGGTGCTTCGTCCTGGAAAGGAGCAAGACTAGGAGCCAGGGTGTTGTTCATCACACCTAGAGATGAATTCATTATTCCTTTCTCATATCGATTGCAGTGGGATATTGATTATACAAATAATGTATGTGAGTATGAAGCTTTGGTCTTAGGATTAGAAGCTTCTAGGAAATTAAAGATTTGAAATATAATAGGTTTACGGTGATGCAGAGTTGATTTTAAGACAAATCAGACAACAATATCAAGCTAAATACCCAAGGTTAAGGTCATAGAAAAATTGCTCCTAGGATCTGATAGAAAATTTTTTCTTATCATTTAATATCCACCATATCCCCAGGATAGAGAATCAACAAGCCCCCATTGTTTTAAAGTTAAAGTACCACATAGAAATGAGGCACGGGCCTTCAATAACGAATAATTTACATCATTGGCAGGTCTTTGAAGACGATGAGCAGATCAAGCAATTTCTAGAAATGGTCGATGAATTTTCTAAAACACACATTGACCAGGAAAATCAGAATGATCCTACTTGGATCATGCAGGAAGGTGAATATCCTCGGGAGTTTCAAGATAAGATCGTTAATCACCGCATGTTGGTGCTGAAAAAAAATCAGATCCCTAAAGGTCTAATTCCTTTGGAAAGATTATTTGATCATGACGATATTCCCCTAAAGTCTACATTGCAGCCTCAGCCTGAAGAGGTTGAATATTGTAATATAGGCACCAAGGAGACTCCTAAGCTGGTAAAGTTAACTAAATACATTCCGCTTGAAATAAAAAGAAAATATGTCAAGTTACTCAGGCAATACAAAGATGTCTTCACCTGGTCTTATGATGAATTGAGAACTTATGATACCACTGTAATCGAACATGAAATCCCTTTAAAGCAGGGCGTCAAACCTTTCAGGCAGAAGCTCAGACAAATAAATCCTATAATGTTGCATGTGATATAAAGGGAGGTAAAGAAACTCTTGGATGCAAAGAAACTCTTGGATGCAAAGATCATTGTTCCACTCAGGTACTCTGAGTGGGTAGCCAGTTTAGTTCTAGTCAAGAAGAAAAATGGTGAAATCATACTTTGTGTGGATTTCAGGAACTTAAACAAATCAATCATTAAAGATAATTATCCACTACCTAAAATGGATCATGTTTTGGAAAAAGTGATCGAAGCTAATAGAATGTCTATGATTGATGGTTTTTCAAGTTACAATCAAATTGCAATGCATGAAGATGATAAAGAAAAAACCACGTTCACCACCCCTTGGGGTACTTTCATGTATGATAAAATGCCATTCGGTCTAATGAACGCAGGAGCCACTTTCCAATGAGAAATGGACATCACATTTGTCAGCGAGCGAGATAAGTTTTTCGTCATTTATCTTAATGATTTAATGGTACTCTCTAAATTTGATGCAGAGCACTTGGTACACCTCAAACAAACGTTCGAGAAATGTCAAAAGTTCGGTCTGTCTCTGAATCCCAAGAAATCCCATTTTGCAATGAAGGAAGGTAAACTCTTGGTCCATATAGTATCTAGAGATGGAATCAAAATCGACCCAAAGAGGGTTGAAGCTATAGATACTATCAATATTCCTAGGAACATAAAGGAAATTCAGTCTTTTTTAGGAAAAATAAATTTTTTAGAAGATTCATTCCAAATTTTTGTTGAAATTGTTAAATTGATTATAGATATGCTAAAAAAGGAAAGCGAGGTCAAATGTATGACCGAGGCCAAAGAATCTTTTGAACTCATCAAGAAAATGATAGGAGAAGCACCAGTGCTAGTCAGACCAGATTATACGAAAGAGTTCTTGATTTTTTTATTTGCCTCTGAACATACTATTGTGGTCATGATCTTACAGAAGAATGATGAAGTTTTTGAGAAGCCAATAGAATTTTTCAGTAAAAGTTTCAAAGACGCAGAGTTGAGATATGATATACTGGAAAAACAGGCATACACAATGGTGAAATCCCTCAAGATTTTAGAACTTATGTTCTTCATTCCAAGGTGATCGCCTAGGTACCTACCAATGCGGTCAAGGATATATTGGTTTAGCCTGACAACGATGGGAAAAGAGGTCGATGGTTAGCCAAAATTAAAGAATTCAACCTTCAGGTAAAATCGACCAAACTCATCAAGGGTCAGGGTCTGGCTAAGATATTAGTTGAATCAAGTTTCAGAGCACTCAGAATAAATCATCTACAAGCTTACGGAGAACTTCCATATATAGAAGAGTTTGATGTGGAGACTCCTGAGACTCAGATTCAAGAAAAAATCTCTTCCTCGGCTTAGTATAGTGACATATTTTCCTATCTCTTGACTCTCCAGTGCCCTAGTGATATGACTCCTTCCAAGGCGAGGATGCTAAAACTGCACGCGGAAAAATACTATATTATTTATAGTCAATTGTATTGGAAGGATCTCCTAGATTTTTTGCTAAGATGCCTAATAGAAGCTAAAACAGAGAATGTTATAAACAAGTTTCATGAAGGGGTGTTTGGAGGACACCACGCCTAGAGGGATACAGCCTATAAAATCCTGAGAGATAGATATTATTGGCCGAAGTTATTTACAGACGTGAACACTAAAGTCAGAGCCTGTAACCCTTGTCAATTATTCTCAGGCAAACAAAACATTCCCACACTACCTTTGATTCCAGTCAAAACAAAATCTTTGTTTCAACAATGGGGTCTCGATTTCATAGGAGAAATCCATCTGTGTTAGAAAAANTCATGCAGGAAGGTGAATATCCTCGGGAGTTTCAAGATAAGATCGTTAATCACCGCATGTTGGTGCTGAAAAAAAATCAGATCCCTAAAGGTCTAATTCCTTTGGAAAGATTATTCGATCATGATGATATTCCCCTAAAGTCTACTTTGCAGCCTCAGCCTGAAGAGGTTGAATATTGTAATATAGGCACCAAGGAGACTCCTAAGCTGGTAAAGTTAACTAAATACATTCCGCCTGAAATAAAAAGAAAATATGTCAAGTTACTCAGGTAATACAAAGATGTCTTCACCTAGTCTTATGATGAATTGAGAACTTATGATACCACTGTAATCGAACATGAAATCCCTTTAAAGCAGGGCATCAAACCTTTCAGGCAGAAGCTCAGACAAATAAATCCTATAATGTTGCATGTGATATAAAGGGAGGTAAAGAAACTCTTGGATGCAAAGAAACTCTTGGATGAAAAGATCATTGTTCCACTCAGGTACTCTGAGTAGGTAGCCAGTTTAGTTCTAGTCAGGAAGAAAAATGGTGAAATCATACTTTGTGTGGATTTCAGGAACTTAAACAAATCATCCATTAAAGATAATTATCCACTACCTAAAATGGATCATGTTTTGGAAAAATTGATCGGAGCTAATAGAATGTCTATGATTGATGGTTTTTCAGGTTATAATCAAACTGCAATGCATGAAGATGATAAATAAAAAACCACGTTCACCACCCCATGGGGTACTTTCATGTATGATAAAATGTCATTCGGTCTAATGAACGCAGGAGCCACTTTCCAATGAGAAATGGTAATGCAGGCACCACCTGCTCATACTAAGCAGATCTTCGATTCCACTATTTATGTACTGGAATCTTTCTTGCATATGGTCTTCATCATTCTTTGACAGAGATAAACTTAGTTATCCGTCACCATATTTGGCAATTCTATTTTATTTTGGCAGGACTCCTCTTAGATTTCTGAATTAAACACTTTTCATTTTGTTTAACACCCAACGGAAAAGACTTTAACACTTTTCTTTCCATTAAGCCCCCAACGGAAATCATTTACCTTGTCGTGTCTAACACCTTATGACCTTTTGATATGACCAAAAGGTCCCAACGGAAAATCACAAATAGTACAAATTGTACCTTCCTTTGGATTTCTGCTCCCATCCTCCATTCGACACGTGGCCTCAAGGGAAATCAAACTTACCTCGAATTTTGAACCCTCCATTTTCCGCTGAGATCGCGATCGTCCATTCCTGGGATTTGCAACCTCTGTTTTCATCCTGGTCGTCGATCTCTCATATGATCTGAACCGTCAATCCTTTAACTCTTTTGAATTTCGCTCTATTGTCCTCCATCGGTTCAAATGTTATGCACACACAGACTGTGCATAATGATCAAAGCTTTCCTCACTGTAAACATTTATGAAATCTTACCGTATCCTTCCTGAATTTCAATTCTTTACTGATGGATCAGATCAATCACATCTTCACCGATCTATGATAACAGTAGATGGATATACGCAGTTGAACAGGATGTTAACATATACAGATGTATTTAACAGAGTAATAAAACCTTCTTTACAAACTTGAATTCGCCCATAGATAGTTTATAAAATAGAGATGTATCTCTACGCATGCTCCTGGAATTAGATTCCAAGCTTCTCCTCCTTGATCTACATTCAATCTTTCTCCTTTGTGAGCTAACCCATCGAGACTCCACCATATTAAACTAGGTTAAGCTATCTAATCATCAACCAAAACTTGTATTTATATTACAGTGGGTTTCTGTTCCCAGATCCTATGATTAAGGAACAAAGTCCCTAACAAACTCAACTGACCCCTATGAGTCATCAGTGACTCACTAACCATTAACAAACCCTAACTCATCTTTTACAAGTGGAAGGGATCTAGAATCCCTATCCATTTTTCAACTTTTTAATGAAAATAAAGAAATTACATTTATGTGAGACTCTAGGTCTTCTCTGATTTTCTTGACCTTGATCAAGTCATGAACTCGTTCTCCCTGGGCCTATGCTCCTGCATCAGACTCCCCAGCTTAAAAAAAAAATTCATGGGCTCCTGTCCATGAGCTCCCTTCTCTACTACTTTTCTGTAAGTTTGCAGCAGATACTCAAATATGAATTTGAGCAGTGTTCTCATTTCAAATAACCCTTTCCG
>JZKD02S0494155.1:0-17018 GCA_000966675.3 Picea glauca
CAGATTTGCCCACTGCTTAAAGAAATTACAGTCTATTAATCTACTTGATCCAATGGTCAAGTTCCTCCCCTACGATCTACGGTGTAGATCATTTCGGGATTTCACATACGCGATTTCCACGTTCATGTGCAACTCCAAAGGGTTTTAAGCCATGTGCACGTTATCCAGATCTGATGTCGTGAGGGTTCTCCTTTTCTTCCGAACAGATCCTACGACTCCAACACCTCATGCATTTAACTCTCTCTCTCTCTCGGTGGCCATATACCACACTGGCTACAGATTCTAAAATATCGCTAAACCTCCTGAGCTTTGTAACACGGTCAAGTGACTCCTTGACACTTAGGAACATTCTAGGGTTTGAAATTGGCCCTCCGGACACAATTTCTTCTCAAAAAAAATAAAATTCGGTCCAAGACCACTTATCTAGCCCATCTAGGCTCAGCGTCGAAACCATGGCTTTGATACCATTATGTAACGCTCCCCCGGCCGTCATCCAACCCACTGGCCGGGCAGACACTACTTTGCAGAACAACATCATTTTATGCTTAATTAATAACATGCATTTAAAAACAAGTTAAACACATTTAAACTCAGAGTCAACACAAAATTATTGTTGACATAAATAATCCATGGAATTAACACTAATTCATATGCACAGCAGAATACATGATAAATATAAATACACAGACATGTAAAACATAATTAAAACATCGTCTAGTACTTATCTTTGAAACAGTGGTAATTCCACCAACCATGTGCAGGCCTTCCACGAACCTCCCAGCCTTAGACCACACAGCTCATCAAGCTCAGCAGTGGGTCACCCCCGAGCTGGGACTAAGCTCCACCCCAAGGCAAGGAATCCTAGGCCAGGCTGAGGTTACAGGGAAAACAGCACAAAACAACTGGAAGGCTTCTTCCCAGGATGTCATCTTACGCCCACTACTCCCGGACTCTCATTCCCCACATGCCTGTTCCACCTGAGAGTATACACCTTCACAAGCACAGTCCATCGGTGCTACACCTCCCTCTCTGGGTCTTGGCAACAGGCCAGATCAGGAAGTCTCAGAGCCTGAAGCTGGTGTTGGACACTCTCTAGAAGAAACCACTTCTCAACAAACTCTCTCACCTGGAGAGAGTTGCTCACAGGCTTGACAACCTACCTCTTCCAACAATAATCACCTCCCTCACTGGGAGAGAGGTTACACACAGGCTAAGCACGAACTCACACTAGCCAGTAAGCCACGCGCAGTCCATCACTATGTGGCCACAACAACCAACTGGAAAAACAAACACGGCTTCCCAAACAGGCTCCACAATCATGAGATAGACTCATGGTTTTGGTTTCAGGATTGCACCAAGTGTATAGAGATTCCATGCACAGGCTCAAACCATTCAAACAAAGGATGTACCGGCTATCTCATAAATCAACACAGGATTTTCAGCTTTCAAGGTTGCACCAGCGTATTCTTATAGAGTTCAGACCGTTCACATTCAGATGGTCTGGTAGAATGGAGGAGGAACCCCCAACACGGCTCATCTCAGCCATTTTATTTGCATGCACCTGGGTTGACACTTGTCACCCATGCAACTGCATGCATTCCTTCAGCATGCATTCCTTCCATTTGGAAGTTGCTTGTCTTTCCAAAAAATACTTAGGATAAAACATAATATTCACATGTCTTTTGGAATAATATTAGAATATTATTCCCCAAGGACTTAAGCCCCTAGGCTCCACACTTAGCCCCCTTTTTCCACCTTCCATCCCCTAATCCCTTGCCCACTCTGTGGAAGCCTAGTCCCCCATCACTCATTCATCGTGGTCGGTCTGCACGCGGTGGTGTTTATATTTTTATTAATAATGTGCATAGATACATGTACAAAATCATGCTCTTTCCCTTCAACACTTAGGCTCTCTGGCCTAACAATCACATAAGCCCACCAGCATATATTAACTTGGCTCACCAGCCTATAAAAACATAATTACAATTAATTTCACAAATATGATTTACAACAGGGCTCAGCCTTGGGGACATTACAAGTTCTTTACTAAGTAAATCAAAAGAAAGTTGAACAAAAATTTATCCTTGTGTAGGATCACCACTAATGTAAAAAAGATACTCTTTAATCACGTCGCAATTATCTATGTTATTATTACAACCATTGATACCAACATTGGCATGTTTGTGTGATATATGCACAAGTGTAGAAACCCAATTTGAATGATAATATTGAGTTTGTATCTCCCTTTATGTGGCAAGTGTAATTCTCAGCAAAATCAACCACCAGTTATATTGTTATTTTAACAAATACATCACATGATTGGTTGAACTGTAATTCATGTTACCTCACTAATGAGAGTGTTGATATATCTTTATATTTGATCCCTAAACATCTTAATGAAATTTTTCACCAAAAGATCGTCTTCAAGCAAATCAATCTGTTTTTAGGTTGGTACTAAATCTATGATAAGAGTGTATTGAATATATTAATATCTCTTCCACTTCATAGAGATATTTGAAAATTGAGGGTTATTAAGCATGAAAAGTGATGGGCCTAGCATACCATGGTTTAAGCTTCACACATGTGCTAATGGAGATCTTAACATCAATAGTAATCTCTTGAAAATTATAGAGCAAATCCACTCGAATAACATATGTTATATGTTTGGCACGAGTTTCATACTTTCCTTTTGATACACGAAGTCACACAACGTCTTTTTCATTTGGTGAAACATGAGAATTCAAATTCCAAAGTTCTTGCACCATAGCTCTCACATAACTTGGAAGTCTATCTCCATATGGTTGCATACAAATAATATCCCAATAAGAAAGTTCATCATTCTCATCTAATTGAACTCTGGATTTTTTATGCTTCCAAAGTGTTTTCTTCGATATTTTTAACACTTTTGTAATTTTTGAAACCAAAAGTTTTGATTAATCTCCTTTCACAATGGCACTTGATATTAATGCTCTATGTGCAGCCTTGGCGTTGATGGAACACCTATTTCCAAGTGTGGAAAGTGCTAAGAAAACATTTTTTGGATAATATTTTCATCGATCATATTTTTGTTTACAATTCCTTTGGCATCCCATGTTTAAAGAATTACAAAATTGAAATCGAATCACAAAATTACACAAGTTTGAAGCCCAATTCCAATGCCAAAAATCCAGAAGTGAAAAGCCAAATTTCAACATCCCAAAGTAAAAAATCAATTAAGATCTTTTTAGCACAACATCCTTTTCTTTTCACTCTTTTCCTTTATCTATTATTTTTTTGGAGGTAATTTGAATATTAGTGATATATAAAATGTTTTGGGTGTATGTGTGTGTGCGTGGAGAAACAAGTTTTTTAAGATTTTGCAAACTTCAAAATATTCTCAGGGTAAGGTTGAACTTAACTCTCAGTTGAAATATTATCTTGACCTGTCTTGCATGTATCACAATAATATCGGATTTATCACAATATTATTTCTAAGTCGGATATTGTCTATATTATTGTGAGAATGTATCACGATAATTACGATAATTTGGAATTATCATGATAATTTGAAATTATTGCGATAATTTTCGATAATATCGTGAGTCGAACGAAATTGTCACTTTGCTGCATTTTATTCTGGTTTTTCACCTTTAACTTGCGATTTTGGATTTTTTCTCTCATTTTGCAAATGGTGTCTGGGGGGATTGAGCTCTTAGGGCATTGTTACTATTTTCCATCAAGAAAATAAGGGGAAATTTGTAGTTTTCATTTCCATCAACTAAGCATTTGTGGAGTGGGGATCTATTCCAATCTACCTTATCCATATTCCTAGGTATGCAAAACAAATCATGCCTTTCTTTTATTTGTTTTTCAAGATTTAGTATAAGGTTTGCAATGTCCATTATATATTCTTGTTATTGCCATTTTTAATGGGATATTTAACACTTATCTAGTTATGATATTTTAATTGAAACATTCTTTAAGTATTGTGTGGATCTGGATTTTGAATTTCCCCATTTGTTTTATGCCATAGGTTTTAATTTTAAAGATTTAATTAGCGCTCAACAAAATGGATCTAATGTGGGAGCATGGTGAATCAATGGGTCATAATAGAACAAAGATAAGTTGCAAGATATGTGGAAGGGAAATTTCTGGTAGAATCAATCGCTTGAAATACTACCTTGCCAAAGTCCCAGGGCATAAAGTGGAAATTTGTCCTACAACTACCATAAATGTTTTCCTTGTTGTAAAAAACTCAATTCTTGATATTGCTAGGAAGAAAAATCATAGGGAAGAATTTAGGAACCACGTGGAAACCGCGGGATTCTAAGGGGCGGGGGGGAACCTAATCCTCAACCATGCCTTCTTAGGGCACTATGATTATCCTTATAGTATCTAGAATCTAGATACTTCATCATGATCATCTCGTGTGATTCATTTATTTTAGTTTTGATGTGATTTTGTATTACCCTCATAACTCGAGACTTATGACTCACGAGTCAAGAAAAATATCGCATTTCAGTATAGATGGTTGATGTACCACTTGACATCTTATATATCTTATATATCAGTTTTGTTAGGATATTTAGACACTTAGGAGTTAATTAAAATAAACTTGGTCTAATATGTCGTTAGGTAAAAGTGTGTTTCTTTAGTATGCATTTGTAGTTAGGGAATCTGACGGTCACTATATGTTCCCGACATGGAGTGATCTGGTGGTTGCGATATGTTCCCNCCCCTAAGATCTACGATGTAGATCATTTCGGGATTTCGCATACGCGATTTCCATGTTCCTGTGCAACTCCAAAGGGTTTTAAGCCCTGTGCACGTTCTCCAGATCTGATGTCGTGAGGGTTCTCCTTTTCTTCCGAACAGATCCTACGGCTCCAACACCTCATGCGTTGAACTCTCTCTCTCTCTCGGTGGCCATATACCACACTGGCTACAGATTCTTAAATATCGCTAAACCTCCTGAGCTTTGTAACATGGTCAAGTGACTCCTTGACACTCAGGAACATTCTGGGGTTTGAAATTGGCCCTCCGGACACAATTTCTTCTCAAAAAAAATAAAATTCGGTCCAAGACCACTTATCTAGCCCATCTAGGCTCAGCGTCGAAACCATGGCTTTGATACCATTATGTAACGCTCCCCCGGCCGTCATCCAACCCACTGGCCAGGCAGACACTACTTTGCAGAACAACATCATTTTATGCTTAATTAATAACATGCATTTAAAAACAAGTTAAACACATTTAAACTCAAAGTCAGCACAAAATTACTGCTGACATAAATAATCCATGGAATTAACATTAATTCATATGCACAGCAGAATACATGATAAATATAAATACACAGACATGCAAAACATAATTAAAACATCGTCTAGTACTTATCTTTGAAACGGTGGTAATTCCACCAACCACGTGCAAGCCTTCCACGAACCTCCCAGCCTTAGACCACACAGCTCATCAAGCTCAGCAGTGGGTCACCCCCGCGCTGGGACTAAGCTCTACCCCAAGGAAAGGAATCCTAGGCTAGGCTGAGGTTACAGGGAAAAGAACACAAAACAACTAGAAGGATTCTTCCCAGGATGTCATCTTACGCCCACTACTCCTGGACTCTCATTCGCCACATGCCTGTTCCACCTGAGAGTATACACCTTCACAAGCCCAGTCCATCGGTGCTACACCTCCCTCTCTGGTTCTTGGCAACAAGCCAGATCAGGAAGTCTCAGAGCCTGAAGCTGGTGTTGGACACTCTCTAGAAGAAACCACTTCTCAACAAACTCTCTCACCTGGAGAGAGTTGCTCACAGGCATGACAACCTACCTCTTCCAACAATAATCACCTCCCTCACCGGAAGAGAGGTTACACACAGGCTAAGCACGAACTCACACTAGCCAGTAAGCCACGCGCAGTCCAGCACTGTGTGGCCACAACAACCAACTGGAAAAACAAACACGGCTTCCCAAACAGGCTCCACAATCATGAGATAGACTCATGGTTTTGGTTTCAGGATTGCATCAAGTGTATAGAGATTCCATGCACAGGCTCAAACCATTCAAACAAAGGATGTACCGGCTATCTCAGAAATCAACACAGGCTTTTCGGCTTTCAAGGTTGCACCAGCGTATTCTTATAGAGTTCAGACCATTCACATTCAGACGGTCTGGTAGAATGGAGGAGGAACCCCCAACACGGCTCATCTCAGCCATTTTATTTGCATGCACCTGGATTGACACTTGTCACCCATGCAACTACATGCATTCCTTCAGCATGCATTCCTTCCATTTGGAAGTTGCTTGTCTTTCCAAAAAATACTTAGGATAAAACATAATATTCACATGTCTTTTGGAATAATATTAGAATATTATTCCCCAAGGACTTAAGCCCCTAGGCTCCACACTTAGCCCCCTTTTTCCACCTTCCATCCCCTAATCCCTTGCCCACTCTGTGGAAGCCTAGTCCCCCATCACTCATTCATCGTGGTCGGTCTGCACGCGGTGGTGTTTATATTTTTATTAATAATGTGCATAGATACATGTACAAAATCATGCTCTTTCCCTTCAACACTTAGGCTCTCTGGCCTAACAATCACATAAGCCCACCAGCATATATTAACTTGGCTCACCAGCCTATAAAAACATAATTACAATTAATTTCACAAATATGATTTACAACAGGGCTCAGCCTTGGGGACATTACAAGTTCTTTACTAAGTAAATCAAAAGAAAGTTGAACAAAAATTTATCCTTGTGTAGGATCACCACTAATGTAAAAAAGATACTCTTTAATCACGTCGCAATTATCTATGTTATTATTACAACCATTGATACCAACATTGGCATGTTTGTGTGATATATGCACAAGTGTAGAAACCCAATTTGAATGATAATATTGAGTTTGTATCTCCCTTTATGTGGCAAGTGTAATTCTCAGCAAAATCAACCACCAGTTATATTGTTATTTTAACAAATACATCACATGATTGGTTGAACTGTAATTCATGTTACCTCACTAATGAGAGTGTTGATATATCTTTATATTTGATCCCTAAACATCTTAATGAAATTTTTCACCAAAAGATCGTCTTCAAGCAAATCAATCTGTTTTTAGGTTGGTACTAAATCTATGATAAGAGTGTATTGAATATATTAATATCTCTTCCACTTCATAGAGATATTTGAAAATTGAGGGTTATTAAGCATGAAAAGTGATGGGCCTAGCATACCATGGTTTAAGCTTCACACATGTGCTAATGGAGATCTTAACATCAATAGTAATCTCTTGAAAATTATAGAGCAAATCCACTCGAATAACATATGTTATATGTTTGGCACGAGTTTCATACTTTCCTTTTGATACACGAAGTCACACAACGTCTTTTTCATTTGGTGAAACATGAGAATTCAAATTCCAAAGTTCTTGCACCATAGCTCTCACATAACTTGGAAGTCTATCTCCATATGGTTGCATACAAATAATATCCCAATAAGAAAGTTCATCATTCTCATCTAATTGAACTCTGGATTTTTTATGCTTCCAAAGTGTTTTCTTCGATATTTTTAACACTTTTGTAATTTTTGAAACCAAAAGTTTTGATTAATCTCCTTTCACAATGGCACTTGATATTAATGCTCTATGTGCAGCCTTGGCGTTGATGGAACACCTATTTCCAAGTGTGGAAAGTGCTAAGAAAACATTTTTTGGATAATATTTTCATCGATCATATTTTTGTTTACAATTCCTTTGGCATCCCATGTTTAAAGAATTACAAAATTGAAATCGAATCACAAAATTACACAAGTTTGAAGCCCAATTCCAATGCCAAAAATCCAGAAGTGAAAAGCCAAATTTCAACATCCCAAAGTAAAAAATCAATTAAGATCTTTTTAGCACAACATCCTTTTCTTTTCACTCTTTTCCTTTATCTATTATTTTTTTGGAGGTAATTTGAATATTAGTGATATATAAAATGTTTTGGGTGTATGTGTGTGTGCGTGGAGAAACAAGTTTTTTAAGATTTTGCAAACTTCAAAATATTCTCAGGGTAAGGTTGAACTTAACTCTCAGTTGAAATATTATCTTGACCTGTCTTGCATGTATCACAATAATATCGGATTTATCACAATATTATTTCTAAGTCGGATATTGTCTATATTATTGTGAGAATGTATCACGATAATTACGATAATTTGGAATTATCATGATAATTTGAAATTATTGCGATAATTTTCGATAATATCGTGAGTCGAACGAAATTGTCACTTTGCTGCATTTTATTCTGGTTTTTCACCTTTAACTTGCGATTTTGGATTTTTTCTCTCATTTTGCAAATGGTGTCTGGGGGGATTGAGCTCTTAGGGCATTGTTACTATTTTCCATCAAGAAAATAAGGGGAAATTTGTAGTTTTCATTTCCATCAACTAAGCATTTGTGGAGTGGGGATCTATTCCAATCTACCTTATCCATATTCCTAGGTATGCAAAACAAATCATGCCTTTCTTTTATTTGTTTTTCAAGATTTAGTATAAGGTTTGCAATGTCCATTATATATTCTTGTTATTGCCATTTTTAATGGGATATTTAACACTTATCTAGTTATGATATTTTAATTGAAACATTCTTTAAGTATTGTGTGGATCTGGATTTTGAATTTCCCCATTTGTTTTATGCCATAGGTTTTAATTTTAAAGATTTAATTAGCGCTCAACAAAATGGATCTAATGTGGGAGCATGGTGAATCAATGGGTCATAATAGAACAAAGATAAGTTGCAAGATATGTGGAAGGGAAATTTCTGGTAGAATCAATCGCTTGAAATACTACCTTGCCAAAGTCCCAGGGCATAAAGTGGAAATTTGTCCTACAACTACCATAAATGTTTTCCTTGTTGTAAAAAACTCAATTCTTGATATTGCTAGGAAGAAAAATCATAGGGAAGAATTTAGGAACCACGTGGAAACCGCGGGATTCTAAGGGGCGGGGGGGAACCTAATCCTCAACCATGCCTTCTTAGGGCACTATGATTATCCTTATAGTATCTAGAATCTAGATACTTCATCATGATCATCTCGTGTGATTCATTTATTTTAGTTTTGATGTGATTTTGTATTACCCTCATAACTCGAGACTTATGACTCACGAGTCAAGAAAAATATCGCATTTCAGTATAGATGGTTGATGTACCACTTGACATCTTATATATCTTATATATCAGTTTTGTTAGGATATTTAGACACTTAGGAGTTAATTAAAATAAACTTGGTCTAATATGTCGTTAGGTAAAAGTGTGTTTCTTTAGTATGCATTTGTAGTTAGGGAATCTGACGGTCACTATATGTTCCCGACATGGAGTGATCTGGTGGTTGCGATATGTTCCCTACATGGAGTGATCTAACGATTCATATTCTCCATGATCTTAACGGCTACATTGATCTGTGGCTTAACACCTGATTGGTCCATGATATTTATTTAAATAACATGAAGGGTCATTTTCCGATGATTGATTGTGAGAAACTCTCTTATAACTCTCTCTCTAATATTTTTCTTTTGCATTAATAAATTGCTCCAAGTGGCCACGTTGGTTGGGGCCATGGATGTTTCCCCGTAGGAGGTTTACCACATCAAAACATCTATGTGTTAATATTTGATCCAATTGTGTGAGTCATTATTGAAGGTGTTTGTCCTCTGTTGGAATACCTGTGTTGTTGAACATGATATTAAAGCACATTTGAAGATCCATTCTCGTTGTAGATCGAGATCGTGAAGTCGTGTTGCCGCATATATGGTTTCTACCATTTCCATACATTTCTAGGCTGAGAGGATTGTTTCATTGCGTTCAGATCACTCATTTCAGTCAGGAACACTTTTCATTTCACTTGAAATGGTTTCTTTTTTCCCAACATACAACCATTTCAATCAGATCCGAAGGTATAAAGCTTGAATATGCCCTTTTTTAAATTTTCCCAGAGATAAATTTTGGTTTTTTATTTTTCATTTCTCGGTTGCTACTCTCTTCGATCTGTGTATGCTCTTTTTCATGTGCCTTGTTCAATCTTGAAAAAATTAGAAACAAATCAAAAATGATTTTATTGTTTGTGTATGCTCTTTGTTATGTGCTCTGTGTGATCTCGATAAATCAAAAACAGAGGGAAAAGTTGAATTTTCCGGGTAGAGATTAAACCCTTGTTTTCGTCGAGAAGTGAGATTTTTTTCTTGTATGAAAAGATTTTTTATGAGTATTCTCTCCAACAACAACAATCCTCCTTATAAACAATATAATATGTTTTGCACTAGTTCACTTGGCTAAAAATTGTTTTATTAAGTAATAAGTATTGAGTTCAAGTCTCTTTTTTGTTACTTTTTTTTTAAGTTCATGCATCCATTATAAAGTGTATTTCACTTAAGTTATAAAAGTGAATCATTATAAGTAGCTTTAATGTTTTAGTTTAAGTTTTGCATGCAACTTTCATTTATAAAGTAACTTCATTGTAAAAGTGATTCTCACTTATTCTATAAAAGTGGGTCACTTCATAAGTAACTTATTTGTAAAAGTGAGGTTATTAGAAGGTGGGGTATCACCACGTGGACCAAAATCTACTTTCCACGTGGCTCTTTGGTTATTGTTTATGCCTTTTTTCAAAAGAGCATAACTTTCACATCCGAAGTTCATTTTTTTGAAACAACCTGTTTTTTTTAGATCTTTCCATGAAGACCATTAGTTTCATCATTTTTTGCATATTTTAATATGGCATCTCCCAATGACCTTTGGCTTACCAGTACCAATTACTTCTCATGGAAATCCTATATGGAGGATGTATTAATAAGTAAAGGATTGTACCAGATTACCTTGAGAAAAGAACTAGAACCCACTAATGATGAAAAGAAAGTCAAATGGGCCAATAAGAATGATGAAGCACATGGACTGATCGGAATGTCCATATCTCCTAATTTAAAGTTTCGCCTTCAAGGAATTGATGACCCTAATGATGCTTGGGAAAATCTTGAAACTGTGTTTGGTAAATATAATATTATTCGAGCCCACCAGTTGGAGAATTAGTTAATGACCTTAAGTCCAAAGAATTATCCTTACATTGAAGATTACTTATCTAAGTTCAAAACAATTAGTCTCTTATGTATAGAATGCAAAATAGATCTGTTGGAATATCAATGCATATATGTTATTCTTGTTAAGCCAGGTAGTGCATATTCTGTTTTTGTATCTATGTTTTATGCCACTAAAGAAGCTCTAGGGGTTGCTTATAAAAAACTCTCTCTTGAGTCCTTTTGTGATGTTATGATTCGAGAGAAAGATAAGATTTTGCAACTTGGATTGATTAGCACTGCAGGTACCTCCAAAAAAGCCATAGTATTCTAATAGAAAGATAAATCCAAGAATCCCAAGAAGCAACATCCTCGCCATAACAATAAGCAAAATAAGGGTCCCAAACCCTCTCAGCCAACTTCCGCTCCTAATGGTAACAAATGAGAAAATTATAAAAGCAAGAAAATGGACAGACATTGCAACTTTTGCGGGAAAGATTGTCATGATGAATACAAATGTTTTAAGAATATGGCAGTTTTAGAAGCAACGATGAAGAAGCATAAGTTACATCGATATTGATTCTACTACTTCTTCTTCTTCTCATGGACATGCACTTTCTGCTTTTGGTTTCTCCTTCAATGCAACTTATACTTATTCTTCTTATTAGTGGCTTATTGATTATGGATCATCTTATCATATGCCTAAGGATAAAGCCATATTTTATGCTCTTAATGAATCTAACACCAAGAAAATATTTGTTGGTGATGATAGATCTCTTAGTGTTGTAGGCATGAAACAATTTAGGTAGATAATGGTCATTTCAATGATGTGTTATGTGTTCCAAATTTTTCCTGCAACCTTCTATCAGTATATCAAATCATTCATTCAAGTGAAGGTAAAACCGTAGAGTTTTCACCTCACCAATTTGTAATCAAGGATCTAAAATATTCTAAGCATGTTCTCGCAACCAAAATTGTTGATGATATTACCAGGTTATACAAGTTTGACAACTTTGGGTCATCATATTTTCCATCAGTGTGTTTTTCTCATAGTGATGACTTGAACAAACTTTGGCATGGGCAGTCTGGTCATCTAAGCTATCACTCATTGCAAAAATGTGTAATCAACAGATGGTGACTGGTCTTCCTCTTGCTTCTTGGAGAGATGGTGTTTGTGTTGGTTTTTTTCTTGGCAAACATCATCGAGACAGTTTTGACAAATGTGCCTCTTGACACTCCTCGACCCCTTTGCGGCTTGTTCACAATGACTTGTGTAGTTCATTTTTTTTCTCCTTCTTTTTATGGGTGAAAGTATTTCTTAACTTTCATTGATGACTTTTCTAGATGTGCTTGGGTTTAATTCTTAAAAATTAAGAGCGAAGTTTTTGACAAGTTCTTGGCCTACAAGGCCCTTGTAGAAAAGCAATTTGGACATCAACTTCAAAGTTTAAGAACAAATAATGGATACAAATATGTGACAATCAATTTACAAGTTACTGCAGTGCACATGGCATCCACATGCAACACACTATTCCATATACACAACAACAAAATGGTGTTGTTGAGAGAAAGAATTGCACATTAAAACAAATTGCTAATTGTATGATCCAATCTAAGGGATTAAATCTAAAGTATTGGGAGGAAGCCCTTAATTGTGAAGATTACATATTAAATCGCACTCCCATAAAGACTCTAAAATATGACACTAGAAGAAACATGGAAAAAAATTAAGCCAAATGTAAGTCACTTCCGTGTATTTGGAAGTGTAGCATGGGCTCACATTCCTGATGAGAAAACAAAAGCATTGCAGCCTGAAAGTGAGAAGTGTGTATTTGTTGGTTATTCTAGAGATGTCAAAGGTTACAAACTTCTTCAACCACATTGTAATGAAATTATTATTAGAAGAGATGTTAAATTTGATGAAAATCTCTTGGCCTGTGAGCCTAATTCGGTGTTTGTGCCTTCTTTGGCTTGCAAGCCATCTTCGACATTTGTTCCTTCTTTTGTTCCTATTATGATTTCTTCTTCTTTAGATGATGATAGTAAGGATGAAAATCCACCTTCCTCCAAATGAGTCCATTGAACATGAATCTTCACCAACACCGCCTCTTCCTCGATGGGTCTGTTCAATATAAGAAATAGCTATTGATCTTGTCAATGATCATTCATATCAATGTTAGACATGTTCATAGTTCCAATAAGCCTCTTATCTTGTGTCTTAAGTTTCAAAGACTCATGATCTATAGACATTTGTATAAGCTTCACGTCATCCAGAATGGGATACAACAATGAATGAATATTGTTTCTTTTTAATGGAGAAAAATACTTGGGATCGTGTACCTCTTCTGAAAGGAAGAAAACTTGTCAAATGTAATTGGTTCTACAAAACTTATTATGCATCAGATGGAAGTGTTGAAAGACACAGGGCTCGGATAGTTTCCAAAGGATTTTCCCAAGTTGAAGGAATTGAATATAATGAAACATTTTTCCTTGTAGCCAAAATGAATTACATCCGCCTTGTTCTAGCCCTTGCAGCCTCAAATAAAATGGGAGGTCCATCAGATGGATGTCAAATATTATTTCTTGGATGGGGATTTGCAAGAAGAAATCTACATGGAACAACCTCCTAGTTATGTCCATAATGACTCTAGCCTTTTTTGTCTCCTTAGGAAATCTCTTTATGGTCTTAAGCAAGCTCCTCGAGCTTGGTATGCCAAAATGGATAGTTTTCTTCTTGACACCGACTTTTCTAGATGCCATTTTGATCCTAATGTCTATACCAAGAAAGTAGGAATCCATATCATAATTTATGTTCTTTATGTTGATGATCTTATCCTCACTAGTAGTGACCCTAAACTTTTAAACCATGTGAAAACTAGCATTAATAAGAAATTTGAAATGACCGACTTAGGTTATTTTCACTCTTTCCTTGGCTTCCAAGTTTTACAAACCAAGGAAGGAGTTTTTCTTTCCCAGTTTAAGTATGCTTGTGACCTTCTTCTCACTTTCAAATGGAAAATTCTAAACTAACCCCTTCTAACTTCCATTTTGGAGTCAAATTTGTTGCCACATGTACTTCTCCCGAAGTTGATGCCACTTTATACCATCAGTGTAGCCTCTTATACTTGACTAATACCCATCTTGCTCTTTCCTCTGATGTTGGTCTTGTTGCCCGGTATATGAAAATACCCCACGAAATCCATTGGAAACCAACTAAGAGGATACTTCGGTATGTTCAGGGTATAGTTCAATTTGGGATACATTATGGTTCAAGGGGGACTCTTTTATTGGTTGGTTTCACATATTCAGATTGGGTCAGCGACCCTGATAATCAAAATTTTATTGCAGGTTATGTTTTCAGCCTTGGTTCATGACCTGACACATGGGCCTGTGAGAAACAATGAACTATTGATATTTCCTCAGCAGAAGTAGAGTACCATGCATCAATTAATGAAATTCAAGAAGCCTTGTGGCTTTGATAGATCCTTTCAGAGTTTGGATTCCACCAGCAGCATCTAACCACCCTCTAGTGTGAAAATCAGAGTTCCATCGAGCTCGCAAAAGATCTAGTTAAACATTAGTGCAACAAACACATCAAGCTACACATGCACTTCATCCAAGATCTCATTCATGATCGAGTTATTGAAATGCTCTTTTTCCCTACAAAAGATTAAGTTGTAGGCATTTTCACAAAGTCTCTTACTAAAGCAAAGTTTTTCAAACTTCAATCTATGTTAGGAGTTTAGGAAGTTGTCATTAAGGGGGGATAAGCTCTAATTCCTCCTTCCTTCTCCTATTGTGTCACCTTTGTAAATCCTTCAATCCTATCCCAAGTTGTTCTTACGGTGGGATGTTAGGATATTTAGACACTTAGGAGTTAGTTAAGATTAACTTGGTCTAATATGTTGTTAGGTAAAAGTGTGTTTCTTTAGTATGCATTAGTATGCATTTGTAGTTCGGAAATATGACAGTCACAATATGTTCCCGACATAGAGTCGTTTGATTGTTCATATTCTCCTCGATCTTAACAGCTACATTGATTTGTGACTTATCACCCGATTTGTCCATGATCTGTATATAAAGAGCATGGAGGGTCATTTGTCGATGATTGATTGTGAGAAATTCTCTTAAAATTCTCTCTGTAATATTTTCCTTTTGCATTAATCAATTGCCCCAAGTGGCCACATTGGTTGGGACTGTGGATATTTCCTCGTGGGGGTTTTACCACGTCAAAACATCATTGTTGACCTTTGATCTGGTTGTGTGAGTGGTTACTGAAGGTGTTTGTCCTCTGTTGGAATATATGTTTTGTCGAACAAGTTTTATTTTCACATTTATGTAGCATCGTGTTTGTTTGATGTTGTTGTTGCTTTAGATGTTTAAAAAATTGATTATTTTTGTATTTTTTTTAAGTTTCTTGAGAATTTCCGATAGTTTCCCTAATATTACCGATAATTTCAATTTTGAACCGATGATAAATTCTCGATAACGATCAGTGCATTATTGATCTCAACCAAGTGTTTTTGGTCAACCAAAATAGTAATAGTGTATGTTGAATTTTTTAAGAAACTTGCAACTTTGACAATAGTACAGTCTCCCTAAAATTTATGAAGATCATAGGTTAAACTTGCTACTAATAGATTCATCTTTCAATCTAATTTGTAATGATATAAAAATTCTATATTTTCATTAAAACTTTTTATTTTTAATTATCACTTAAAAATTTCATTGTTATCAAAATTGTCTTAAATAATAATTCAATATCATCAAAATCACAATATCAAAAAAAAAAAAATCACAATACACTTGCTCACATTGCCCTCTTCAAAAATTTATTCTTAATTTTAATTTTCTTAGTAATGATTACATGAAATAAATAATTGAGGACCACATAAATGTTATTCTATTTTGATAAATAATAAAAATGTTTGCTTAAATATGAAAAACAATGAAAACTAGTCTTTAACGTTTGCTAATTATCCTTACCTAAATTTTTGAAGTATATATATTGTGAATAAACTATCAAATTTATTTCATTGTATGTTTATAAATATGGATATAGAAGTAATATATTTTTTAATAAATCTCCTTTTTACCTCAAAGTGAAATTCTCAAAATAAATATCAATTTTAATGACTTGAAATTGAAGAAAATAAACTAGAAAAAATATTACTCATTTTTATAATTGTAATTATATATACAAGGAATTAATTAATATAAATTCATAAATCATATAAATTTAAATTTATTAAATTTTTATAATAATTGATATTGAGTAAAAAAGACTTCAATTCAAAATAAGTGAAATTAGTAACAAAGTTGCTTATACCTATCTCTTAAAATTGTTATTACTAATGCATAGTCTAAAAGCAAGTAGAAAAAAAGTGATATTAGCTACTACATATTTTTAAAATTCTCAAATTAAAAAAATCTAGGTGTTAGTAACTATTCATAATCTCACAAGTGTATATTAAAATCTTCATATGGCAAATTTAAACATTTAAATTGTTATCTATGTATATTACATATAATGAAACTTAACCAATGTTATATATATATAAAATTTTCAAAATGTCAAAGATAAATAAACCATTATAATTTAACTTTTTACAAATTTTATAATTTATTTTATTATTAAAATTTTAAAAAAAATAAGCTATATTTAAGGAAGATCTATTGATATTTGTAATTGATAAATCAAGTTGGATGTTCAAGTTTTTATATTGATTTGGCTTGGTTATTTGTAGAAATAATAAATTTTAATGAATTTTAAGTATTTTTAATTAATTTTAATGAATAATATTTGATTATATTTAAATAATTTTAATGAGATTTAATGAATGAAAGATTATTTTATAATAATTTAATATTTTTAATTATTATTATTAATTATACTATTTTAACTTAATATCTTTAGAAGTGACATTTATCACTACATATTTTTAAAAGTTGAAAAGTTGAAATAGAATTAAATAGATTTAGATATTAATAACT